>CAEFZX010030149.1:0-78474 GCA_903066825.1 Alfaro cultratus | reverse complement strand
ATCAGATCTTCCATAACTGACTGACCTGCTGGCCTCAGGTTTGCAACCAGCTTCTGACTGAGAAACCAGTAACCTGCTCCCAGTGTCAGAATCTCACTGAGGAAGAAACTGCATTAGGTTTTCTATCACTTTATTATTTCTGCTATAACTGATGTATATTTGCATATAAAATAAGTCAATAGAGTTTAATTTACATTTTTTATGTCTTCGTGTCATGAGGTAGATCTCAGCCAGTTGGTGAGAGAAAAAGTAGATCTTGGTCTCAAAAAGTATGAGCACCCCTGCTTTAGACTGACATGCTTTATCAAACGACTGTCAGCCTGCATCAGCAAATATTTCATTTGCAGAACATGAATCTCATAATTTCTTAAGTTTTAAAAATTAGGCTACGTTTGACAGTGGTTTTTCATATGGGGCAATATGGCTCAATGCCCAGGGTGCCAACAGTCCAGGGGGGCGGCACAGGCATGTGGGCAAAAGTCATTTCTCCTTTGCCAAATCATTTTTATTGCTTATTTGCATGTGCTGTCAATGTGGAGCATGAATATCTGTGTGTTGGGCATAGAGTAAAACAATGTTAGAGACAGCACTGTGGCTGGCTAGCAGTGCTAAAGTTTGTATCTGACACTTGCAGTTTGACTCTAAATTAAAGGGCTAGTTTACAATTTTTTTAAAGAAAATTCATCTAGAACCAGGCTCCTGAGAGCCAGCCCTCATGGCCCAATGTCCTGCAGGTTTTAGGTGCTTCAGCTCACCTGAGTCAATAATCAGCTCATTAGCTGGAGAACTTGACTGCGTACTGAGGAGCTGATTCAGTCATTTGACTGAGGTGTGTAGAACCAGGGGCACAGCTAAAAGCTGCAGGGCACCGGCCCTCAAGGCCTGGATTTGAGATCTGTGATCTAGATGATCAAGAGTCCTTTAAAGTCAGAGACTGGCCACCATGCAGAACGTTCCAGAAGACATTTACTGGAACAACAAAAGATTGTTATCAAATCCCCAGATGATGATGCCTGTATTTCAGCTGAGTACAAACATCTTTTACAGAAAGTGGTGATGAAGCGTGTCAGCTCTGCTGCAGGGAGAATGGTGCTGATGTCAGAAGTGTGCAGTAGCTGGCAGTAGCTGCAACGACTTGTGTGTGGTCATAAAGTATAAAACTGAATAGTCTAAATGAATCCAGCTATAGGCTTTCTTAACACGGCTCCATCATCTGAAAATGCCACACAATCATGAAAAGAATAAAAAAATTAACAAGGCTTAAGAGTAGACAGTAATGCTTGCAACCAATATCTAAATATACTTACATTAAGCAACAACCCTGAGTCATGATTTCCTCATTAGTTTTCTCACAGGTTTCCTGGCGCCTCTGAATCGCAGGAGTCAAACCACCGGCCCAAACTGGAAATACTACCAGTTGGGTCTTGGGTTTCTGTGGCCTGAATGTTCCTGGGAAGCCGCCTGGAAAGGGATGCAGCTGCTCTCTGTTTCACCCACTCAGTATCTGCTGCCTGCCTGAAACAATGCAGGGAGGCTGGAAAACTCCGCGTGGTTGTTGAGGTTATTCAGGTTCTGCAGGTCTGGTGCCGCGCTCTCGACTGTTAGGACAGCAGTGAATTCTTTTCATAGAATCCTTTTCAAGTTGCCGTCGATCTCACAGGGCTGTTTGAGTGACATTTTATGAACCCAGCAGGAATGACCTGAGAGTTTCTGCAGGATTCCTAGACGACTGGATAACCGCTCTGACAGCCAGTCACTGATTGGATCTTTCTTAAAATCGTTGGAGATATTTCACACAATGATTATTGTCAAAAGAAGGAATTTTAGGTTTAATTTTTACGCTATATATATATATATATATATATATATATAGATATATATATATATATATAGATAGATAGATAGATAGATAGATACTTTATTAATCCCCAGGGGGAAATTCAAGATTTATCATTGAAACAAACTTCCAGAAGACTGCAAAACATCCGAGACAACAAGTTCCTTTAGAAACCCACCTGTTTAGAGTTGCTTTGATTAACAAAACCTAGAATATAATATATATAATCAATATATCTGATTTATATTTGCTTGATGATTTTGATGATGGCATTTGACAATATATAATGTTTGAGGTTTCACAATTGGTTACTGTATTATATTTTCATAATGTAAAACCCGTTGAACTGTCTTGATGCTGAGAGGTGCTAAACAAATAGACTTAATTTGACGATGCACTTCTTAATGTCAAAGCAGAAAACTCCAAAATGAAAAAATCTAAATCTGCTCAAGCAGTGTGAATACATTTGCCGGTCTTTGTGTGCATCTTATTTTTGTTTCATATGTCTAAAAGACACCATAATTCACTACAAATATCTTCTACGGTGCGTCAGCCTCATAGACGGACTGGGACGTCCTCAGCAGCAGCGGCTCGTCTGCTCGCTGCTCCCGCCAACAGATTCTTTAGCCTCTACTTCCTCTGCTGAAAAGCGGCACCGGCTGCCAACCGTTTGGCACGCTCAGCAACCCGTCAGACTAGCCAGTATCACATGACCTTCAAACAGGATCTGTAGAGCCACCCCTCACCGCCACCCACACCACCCACCAACAACATCAATCTCCTCCCCACCGTCAATAAAGACCACATTTTTCTTCCTCCGTTTCAAAAACTACTCAAATTGTAAATCTTGCTCGTCTCTGGAAAGTTTCCCAATTCTTTCACTCCTTCCACTATTCTCTTCTCCTTTCTCGAATGTGCAGTGAAAACCCCTAATCTCTGTTTAATATGGTTTGGCCGGATGTAAATACCTTTGGACAATGCCTTTAATCTGGGCCAGCCTGACAACCTCACACCGACCTAGAGAAGACTGCCAAGGCGAAAAGGGCTATTGGGGGAGAGACGAGGGATGGAGATCAAGGAGGAGAGAAGAAGGGTGATGGAAGGAGGAGAGGGGGGAGGGTCTCTCCACCAAGCTGTGGCGCTTCATCAAAAGAACCCCCAAAAATCAAGTTAAAGATAGACATGGCCTCTAAACATCCCGCCCTGTAATGTGCCAGCATCAACCCCCCCTCAGTCCTCCCTCCACTCCTGCTCAGGCCTGGACTTCTGCTCAGCTGCACTAACGAGCATCGGAAGCGACTGTACGTCCAGAGTTTCTTGGCAGAGACCAGCCATCTTTGCTCCTTTCAGACCCTCGTCATCGCCCGTCTTCTCTCCCCACCCGCCTCGGAACGGGGCGCGGGTCTGGCCCATGGTAATTGTCATTCCGAAGACGAACTGGCCTAGTTTCAATTCAGCAGACAAAGTGGAAGAAGAAGCCCACCCCCCATAAAAGCCAAGATGTCGGTGGAGAGAGTGTGGGGCGGGGGCTGCCGAACAACATCACACAACAACACGGAGGAACAGGTCTGATTGCAAGGTGGCTTTTACTAGACACGACTGCAGAGCCTCTCGTTTAAGCAACGGGATCGCTTGGTGTTCTGGGAGAAGAGGTGCTTTTACGGCATGCCGGCAGTGATTTGCACAAGCGTCACAAACAAAAGTCAAGACGACCTGGGAACGTCAACGGCAGAGTCGAATGACTTACAGCTTCAGACGATGGAAGGAAAAAAGAACCTGATAGCGACTCGCAACCTTGACCAAATCTATGTGACAACTTTTAGAAAACTGTCCAACGGTCATAAAAGTGAGCTCTAAAAAGGTCCCGGCATAGAATTTGCGCTCTGGGGGATCTGAACTGTTAAGAAAGAAATTAACGTCTCGAAGTTCAAAGCACAATTCAAAGGCCTCTTATCTGGAACTCCAGAGACGAAAAGCATCTGATGGAAACCATGTTCAAACACACTGACACAGCATGAGGAGACGGCTGATTGAAATGTTCAACTCTGACCTCTGGTGACCTCAACTACAACCCTGCCCTGACCTCCCAGGGTGCCAAGTGTGGCCCCCCTACAAATGCACAGAGACCTTCTAAAGTACCCATAGATAACGCCAGAGATAGCGGTGTGTGTCTGTGTGGAAGGTGAAAGAGATCACGGGTTTATGAAGTGTGATCAGTGGCCAGAAGAGCTTGTACTTAGAACACACACTCACACACAACTAAAATCTGAAAGCTAGAGTGGAGTTGGCATTGTCTACACTCTAACAATGACTCTGTCTTTCAGAGATCTTGGCAACAAGACCGAAGTTAAGCCTCAGCAGCCTTTAGTTAATTAATCTGTCAGGAACAACAGATTTTATTGACCCGTCACCTGCTTTTTATCAATCTGAGTAAAAGCTAAAAGCATCTAAAAATACTGCTGGACGTTCTCATTTATATTAAGCCTAGTGTTTCATCTCTATTGGGGAACAATGTGGTTACTGTTAGAAATCCACAACTTCTCCATATTTAGGTTACATATTCATAAATGTTAAAATAAATATGAAGCACACTTTATTAACAGAACAAATGTAGTAACATTTTTTTTCTTTTAGCTTGTTTTGAAAACATGTTTGTGCATGATACTGTATGTCTTTGGCAGAAGTCTCTAAAGGCATTAATATCCTCCAAGTTACTGACCAAAAGAGACAACAAAATCAAATGGAGCAAAAGAAACCAAGTCACTGGCGAACATCTTGTTGGAAAGTCAAATCTCTCATCCTTTTGTCAACCAGGCAATGCGTAATAAGTAAAGGCTACCATGTCATGATCAAAACAATAGTGGTGTTGGCAGATGTATACTGAGTGAAGAAATGCGTAAGGTGCAGAAACAATTTTCTATGAGATGTTGATGTTTGTATTCAGATTGAGGAAAAAATGAAAACGACAGTAGGAAGGCTAAACAACTAAAATGAAATTTGTTGTTTCTTCCATCTAGAATTATTGTCATATTTGGAAATGTTGGCGGTCTTTGGAACTCTTAAGACTCCCACATACTCGGGCGTAATGTGCCTATTCTCTCAGCCACGCGGACTCTGCTTTCACTGTCCGTAGACACTTTAGATTCCATAGTTGAGCACACTGATTGCCTACATTTCTTGTGACAAATTCCTTCTTTTCCCACAGTCCAAATAGATATTAGTTAGTTTGACAAGCTAGTTGGGCGCCTAGCGCCATTTCTCCTCCAGCAGGTCAGCCACTGCACACCTTTCAGTGAAGCACAGGTGCCAGTCAGGTTTAGCAGTTGCCACTGGTTGCACCGACTCTCAAGCTTATCAGTTCAGTGTTGCATACAAAATATTCTGATGTTAACACCGTTTCCCACCTAGCAGTTTGTGTGACACAGAGTGCACAGACGTAACAATTTACCCTTGAGCCGACGTGTCCACTTCGAGTCCACCTCCAGTACGTAAGGATGTGCGCAGAGGGAAGTACGTCCAAATATATCAAACCCTTTGCTAATAATCTACATTTATAACGGGGTACACACTAACCGCTAATATGATATGCTTAATAAAGCTCAAAACATGAACTCTTATTTGTCTTTGTTTAAAAATAATACAAACAAGTAATAAAATAGAAGGTCTCTTGAATGTTTCCAGACCTAAATCCAATTTGGATTATGCGGCAGAGCTAGAAATATCCTTCATCCAGCCTCACTAAACCTGAGCTATTACACTAAGAGGAATAGGCAAAAGTTTTGGCCAGTAGACATACAGATGCTGTAACTGCATCAACAAATGATTCCACACAGTATTAGTTCTGGGCTGGCTAATACAAATGACACTCCTCGCTTTCCAGATCTTCATTAAAACAAGAAAAACCTAATTATTATCTTCTTTCCACTTCATAATTATGCATACATTGTGTTGGTCTGTCACATTAAATTGATGTTTAGGATTGTTGTACTGTGTACTGTTGGAAAATAATGAGACTTTCCAAAGAGTCAGTTTCCCAACATAGAACAACTCAGGCCTCAATATGTTCAGTTTCTTCCTCATTCTGCAGCGCCATTGAGCAAAACGTTTTCAATAAACAGTTTGTTCTTTCTGCAGCTGAGCATTAGGAGAAAATGTACTCAAGAACAGGCGATTATTTTTTGAGAAGTACAATTCGATGTACATATTTAATGCATTTAGTCATTAACGAATTACAGGCATTTTGTTCAAACATCAGTGAAGAAATAAACATCGGATGGTAAAAGCAGAAAGACGGCGACCACCATTACTTCAGTAACGCTGCTGCGTGATGTCAACGTTCTGCACAGTAAACCGTTCACACAGAAATTGGTTAATTAGTAGTATGTGTGACAATGCAAACAAAAAGAAAATTGGATTTTGAGCATCAAGACCTGCAGTGTGAACATAGCTCTCTGGTTTCATGGTTCTTTATCAGCAGAGTGCCAGACTACCAAACCAGCTCTATTACAGATGTTTAAGTTGCTCCTTCCAGATAAACGCCAGCATTGGCCTTTATCTTAAGAGCCCTGAGTGCTTCTCCAATCTGAAGCAAGCTTTGTGAATTCAAAAAACAACCTCTTAGCTCGTTCTGATTTTGATTTTCAGCGATACACACCAAACAGAACGCTGCATGAGGAGAAATCTGTCACATTAGGAAAAAATGTAGCCCATTACCAAATGCCGCATTCAAAAATAACAGTTCTCGAATAGAAAAAAAAACCCACATCTGATGACGGTTTTTTAAAAAGAAAAAAAAAAAAAAGGAAGAAAAAATCCAGTCAGCTCTACTGTCACTGTGCCGCTGTCAGCCAGCACAACTCCACATCTCTCTCTTCTTTCCAGGGTGAAGAAGGCTTCCATTACACTCTGCAGACGGTACAAGGGTTTATTATTTTAGCTCTCCTGGCAAAATAACATAAGGGAATACTGAGGGGGGGGCTGAGGGAGGGAATTTGGTTTCAATATTAGATGTGTCAGCTGTTGCTGGATGTGGGGGAGCGTTAAACAGAAGCACACGAGGGTGAGAGCACAGGCCTCTGGATCGTTTCAGCTGTGAACAAAGATAGATGGATGAAGCACCACAAAAAGAAAAGGGAGCTGGGGGGAAGAGAAAGGAAATAAAGATGGAGAGAGAAGTAGGTGACCTAATTAGACTGTATTAAGGGGAAGGGTGAAGGCACAGGGAGCAGATGTGTGAGAGTGGAAAGAGGAGACAAAGAGAAGGACGGGAAAGAGGAAGGAAGAAGAAGGAGAGTTGAGGGAGGATGAATATGAAAGAGAGCGGCCACACATCCAGGCTAGGGAGAACATGAACGTCGCTGCCTCGCTGCGATAAGTATTTCAAAATCACGGCAGTGACAGATGTAAAAAGTTACATGAGATATATTCATAATTCAGCCATGGTGCTAGCGTTCATCACCTATCAGCCAATCAGAGGAGACTTCGCGTCTCATTCAGGGGTTGGAGTGACATGTCCCGCCCATTTGGGAGTGGCTATGTATGCGTCGTTTTGGCTACGTATGCGTCGTTTTGGGGAAACTGTAGTTGGTGATTTTAACAGAAGAGCTTTGGATTAACACACAGCCACACATTGTCCAAAAGAAGACAAACTTTTCAGACAAAACAAACAAAAAAGTTGAAAAATATTCAACTTTTGTAGTTGACTTCAACCTCGTCTCGTGTGTTTGGTTCACCTAGAATGCAGGAAAATTGCGGGGGAATTGCTGCGGTTGGTATATTTCAATAAACTGGAATTCGGCAATTAGTGCAATAAATTTGAGGTTGTCCAACAATTTAAGTCAGCCAAGTGCCAGTAAGTGGGTTTGTGACATCACACAAAAATCTTGGTTTAGCTGGAATAAAACATTAAACAACTTAAAAATGCTCATTGTTTTATATAAAACAGTGCAGACATTTGAGAATAAAAAAAAAATTGTTTAAACCAATTTGGAGGGGGCTTCCTTTATTTTACAATCAAAAGTATACAATATTTAAACACAATTTAAAAGCGCAGGTGTTGGGGAATCGCATCTGGTCAGACGAAGTCCTCACAACAACATGAGTTGGCTACAGTATCTCCTATGCTGTGCAGGGTTTTGGACTGGCAAAACGCCCCACAGAGCTGGATTTGTCTCCAGTGACGTTTACGTTCTGATCAACGACGTTTCAGGTGAGTAATTCAGCTCAGTGCAGAGGGAGCTACATACTACATTGCTGCTGAAAGACATAAATGACTGATATAAATGGTTTTGGTTGGGCGTGCCGTGGTGGTGTAGAGGGTAGCGCGACCCACATTTGGAGGCCTTGAGTCCTCGACGCGGCCGTCGCGGGTTCGACTCCCGGACCCGGCGGCATTTGCCGCATGTCTTCCCCCCTCTTCTTACCCCCTTCCTGTCAGCCTACTGTCAAAATAAGGGACACTAGAGCCCACAAAAAAAGCCCCGTGGTGGGGAAAACCCCCCCAAAAAAACATGGTTTTGGTTTCGTCCAGCATTCTTCCTCTCATGTAACTGCATGACAAACCTTAATGTTCTCAAATGCCAGCGTTTTGTGAGAGCTGAAAATCCTCTTTGTTTTGGAATGACCTTTTAAAGTTGAGGTACAGAATGTTGCATTGTACGGAGCCCTTCTGGCGACATGAGAGAAATGACTTAATAACTCATGAGAACGACTCATTCAATCTGTTGGAATGACTTAATTATAACAATTCTTGGCCACAAATTAAACAGGCTGTGGCCAAGAGTTATCAAGTCGTGGGTATAGTTTTTTTTCCTTTTTGTTCCATGTCACCGGCGGACTTCGTAGTAATGAGTAGTTAGTCCCACTCATAATAATTTTTTAATGCGCTAAAGTAAAAAACAATGCTGTGATTATTTGGTAAATGTGCACACAGAACCAACAGCAATGTACAAATATTAGCACAGTTACATTTCTACCAATAAATATGAGTTGAGCCTGTTGGATAGAGTTTATCATTTATTGTGATAAATTTGTTATAATAATTTTGAGTTATGGTTGTCAACATGAATTCCAATTAATGGTTTTTAAACCCCCCAAAACTGTCTGTATTGTCAGGATTGATAATTTTACTATTTTCTTCACCGTTTGTTCAATGAAGAAAAATCAATGAAAAACAAATATTTCAAAAATACTCTGTGCGTTTTGTTTATACAAATCACATTTCTTTACGTGTATGGTGCCCTAAAGAAGCGGATTAAAAATAGCGACGTTTTTCAGGGGCACTATTTGTGTTTGTGGGGCTATAATTGCTGTGACACACAGTCACAGTCATACAGTTACCTCAAAAAGAAGAATAAAATAGTTCTTATGGTCACTGTTACCGTCAGCACAATGCAGCAAAATATCGTTATAAAACTTTAAGTCCATATCGCCCACCTTTCATTGAAGACAGCAACTGCCACTGACAGTGTTAACGAGAAAACGAGTGTGAGGAAAATGTAGATTTTACCCAAAACTGGCTAAAATTGTGCAACCCAAGTGGACAGCACATATTAATACAGCAAAGGGAAATGGTAAGAGGGTTGACACGGCAACGTGACATGCTGTGAATCTGAAAATGAAACACTTTTCTACTGAATGTAGGAGGAAGCATGGAAACATGTGGTGTACAGCAGGTTTGAACATGCATAAGGTCTACTGGCTGCATTTTGCAACTGCAAATCCATTCCGCAGTTTATTGAAGAACATGCAGTGGCAGTAAATCTAGATGACAGAGGGACAGATGCAAATAAAGATAAAAAGAAGGTGGGAAGACGGAAAACTTTTAATAGAAGCCAAAGCTGAAAGAGCCACATTTACCTCCAGTTTCAGCTGCTAAAAAAAAAAAAGTGCCGATTTTCAAATAGCAGTCCGATACGACACAACGAGGCCTTCTGTTCCCCCGTGTTGCCTGCTTGATCTGTTAAGTATCTCAACAATTGCCTTAAGGGGGAGCTTTGTAATTAAAAACCCGCCGTGTGTCAACACCGCTGTCAGCCTGTGGGCTGAGAACTGCCCTGAACCGCAGCCAGGGGTAGAACAGAGGGCATGTACAGGTGTGTATGAAACAGAGAAGAGTGTGTATATGCCTCAGAGACATCATTACGATGTAACACGGCACATGCAGCTACGAGACAGCCT
Source organism: Alfaro cultratus (assembly GCA_903066825.1). Classification (NCBI taxonomy): domain Eukaryota; kingdom Metazoa; phylum Chordata; class Actinopteri; order Cyprinodontiformes; family Poeciliidae; genus Alfaro; species Alfaro cultratus. The sequence continues at coordinate 68,459 of CAEFZX010030149.1, read as the reverse complement.
TGAAAGCTGATGGAAACTTCAAAACATCTCCAAAAAAAGAGAGAGAAAGAAAAGAGGGAGTAAGCCGATTCCTGCAAAGATCTAGGGCTTACAATGCGATTCTTATTTAATATCCCTGCATATGTGTGCTGAGAACGTAGAGAGAAACACCCCGCAACATGAAGATGGCAGGGGCCAGACACACAGACCTGTCTTTTCATCCATAATTCATGCAATTCTTCTCACAGAGGATTTCAAAGGGCATTAATGAGGTATAATAATAATAGCCAGACTGGTGACAGCAGCGACGGGGTCGGTGTGAGTCCTGCTGGGTGACAGTGACCCGCTGATCTGCAGCTGACAGCTCCCTTTTCAGAAAGTTTTGCCTAAGTGGACATTTAAAAGCAGGTGATTTAGACTTTACAAAACTAAAGGTGTTTTCACACCTGATAGTCAGGTAGACTCAGATCAACTGGGGACCAAAACTGCAACATTTGTTCCATTTTCAGCTGGTGTTGTTCTCTTTAGCTTCCCTCCTCGCCTGTGGTGGCGCTGCAGCAGATTTCACTGAAGGAAACAACATGAATAACCTCAAAATCGATTTATCACCCAGCGCTACTAGAAAGCTGCATTTTGTATTTGCTCAGGTGATTTTTCTGTCATATTTCAATTTCTCTGATGGATGTAACACTAAACTGTAAGGGTGCAAATATTTTTCAAAAAATATTAAAAAAAGATTTACTGCATAACTATATTCTATCGTAAGAACTTCTGTGATGCTGTACTAAACGGAAGCAGTGTTCAGCGTTTAATTCCTTTACTAAAAAAATAAAAAAAATAAAGTCTTTGGTGTCTACTGGATTATTTGCATCACAGAGTCAACACAAAGCAGCCATTGTTGCAGAAATCAGAACTCTCTCCCAAGCTTGTTTGACCTGTATGCTTCCCACGCTTGCCAAAAGATTTCCTGATAACGTTGCCAGGGAAATGTGCATCATCGTGTCTCTGCTGCAGAGGAGGAACCGCTTGCAGCGCCATCAAGCACCGGGTTGTGATGAACGGCCCGGTTCCCCATGGCTCTTGTTGAGCCCACACATGGCGCGTATGATGGGATGATTACAGGTCAGTGAGCCCGTGTGCGCCATCATACAGACACGCGTGACGATATTCTGGAAAAGAACCTGACACATGCAAACTGGAAGGGAGAGAGGAGTCCCTCTAACCCAAATAAAAAAAAATGCACAGATATTCCTTGTCATCTTTTCATTTTTGTTTCATTGAAGAGGGCTGAACAGCTGCACACTGCTGGTCAGCTGGCTTAAAACAAATTGCTGGTTTGGTTTCTGGTCAAACTTGCTATACCTAATTTACTCATGAAGAGTTTTGATGTGCAAACTAAACGAGTGGAATATTGAAGATGTGGTTTGTAGCCTTTATTACATGCTTATTGTTAAAACATGAGTAAAAAAAAATTCTTTTATGTATTTGTTAAAACTGTCAATATGTATTGACAGTTTGTTATGAGACTGATAATCTATGAAAATCAAAGGCTCCCATCGCTATTATTGTCGTCTGAAGAAATCTGGTCAGACACTACCAATTAGAGCCAGGAGGAGGGTCTTATCGCTGTTAGTCACTCTCATGTATGCACTGCTCACATCCCCCCGCCCTGCTACGCTACAGCTTCACTCCACAGCGGAGCCTGTCATGAATGCTAAATCTAGTTAGCATGGCCACCGATGTCGGCAGATAAAGTTTTCCTGCTCTGATTGGTTCTTTTTGACTAGGAGACGTGCACTTATTCATATTGATATAGTAGCTCAGTGAGGAGCTTGACTTTTTTCACATCGACAGTGATTATTTTAACAAATATGTCAAAAAAAATTAAAAAGAAAAAAGAAAAGCTACATAATGCAGCTTTAAGTCTATGTAAATGCCATAATGCTGAGGTGTTTCTCCTCAGGTTTACTTGAGTATGTCTCAGAACAAGATGATGGGAAAATACATCAAATCTTTCTTATTGTGAGCTAAAGGGCAGAATCATGTCTTCACTGACGTTCTTCAGAAAAACTGCTTTCTGCATAAGCTGTCAGCTATTCTGAGACCCACACACACAATCATACTTACACAAACACACGCATGCACACGCACAATACCTTCAAGAAAACACTGTGATCATCAAAGACTTTGTGAGCGCAGGAGAAGCTTTCAACCAGTTAGACTGTGCATGTTCATGTACTGGACAGAGGAGAATAAGGTACGCAGCCAAAATGAAATTTGACAGAGAAGAAGAAGATAAAATGGGAATGACTGTGTGCATGTGTGTGAGTGTGCATGTGAGGGTGTGTGAAAACAAATTTCTTGTTGACCCAAGCAGCCCCTGCTGACATGGTCTGTGTTTAGAGGTGTCACGGATCTCACACACGTCTCCGTCTGAGTCAGGAGCTCAGCTTCCTTCACTTTAACACCAGCAAATTGATCAGGTTCAAACCAGGGTGGAGTGCTAAAACAAAAAAATACCAGTGACAAGTATTCAAATACGTAAATAAACAAAAAAACAAAAGAAGAAGCAAAGAGAAGTTAGATGTTGGGAGGGAGTAAAAATATCCATCATTTGGAGATTCTTCAAGGTAAATGTATTTATTTGATTGTTGATTATATTTATAGTTATTAATTTATTTTAAAAGTATGCTCCAGTGTATGTGATTTGTTAACAGCTTCAGGGACTGCAGGCCTATAAATACGTTGCATGTTACTGTGATACCATTGGACCTTGTTATCTAGTGTTTGTAGTGTTGACAATGAGTAGCAAAGCACCACATCCCTTTTCCTTTCATATATCACACATACATTTAATATTCACCGCATTATCTTGACAACTTGACAGCTAGACTCAACGGTAGTCGTCGTCAGTGAGCAGCTTTTTGACCTCCAGCAGGGAAATGGAGGCCGTTACGTCACATTGCTAGACAAAAGAAATGTGTTTTCAGAAGCTATTGTGGAGTAATTTGTTTACTGCAGCCACATGTAGCGCCAACGTCTGTCCAAATCACGCCTTGCGTATCCTGGTCCAGGAGACAGAAACACGTCTAACTCGCCTTTTCCCTGTTTTTTTGTCTCTTTTTTTGCGACTTTTACAAAGTCGCAAAAAAAGAGACTCAGTGGAGAATCTTCTTCAAAGAAGAAAGACGTTTTAACTCAATATTATAAAAGAACAATATTTTGTTCCTTTTACAATTACACTCAAAATGCAAATGGAGTACCTCATGGTTTGCGGTCTTAATGTGACAAAATCTCACATGACAACCACAAAAAGCCACCATCAGGAGGTGTGTGTGCATGTGTGTGTGTGACCCTCTGCTCTTCGTCATTAATCTCCAGCATCAGTTCACCCGGCTTTCCAAAACGCTACTTTCTCCTCCTTTTCCAACATTTGGGAATGGCACCAGCCTTTGGAGAAATAAACAACGGCACAGACTTAATGGAAATAAGGGGACTGAACGTCACACTCACTCGCAGACAGACCACAGAACCGCCTCGCTTTACTAATGCACACATAAAAAGCAGGGAATAGGTCTGGAAATGACTCTAGAAGCCTTTTTAAAGCTCGTTTCATGATTATTTTTTAATGGGTAGTTCTGTTCTTTGGGTGAGTTTTTTTTCTCTTTTTTTTTTTTTATAAATGAAATGACATGCTTTCAGGACCTTCAGTGGAATAAACCCTCCATTGAAATAATTACAGGTTATATATTTAAAATCTTCCATAAGTGAAAGGCGACTATTAGGGTTTTTTTTTTTAAAGTAGAAATAGCAGGGAGAGATTATTTTCCAAGTCAAAAACATTCATCACCCACACTCAGTGGTCACATACATAAACAACAAAAAACGTGGGCAAATTCATCAGACGGCATTAATACGGCTGCTGTGCAGATAGCTAGCAGCCTCACACCTTTAGGTTAATTATTATAACCTGTAAGCTTTCAACAACATTTCAGCACCTTGTGATTCATTTCATCACACACACACACACACACACGCATCCATCTACCATTCACCTCCTCACACACACTGTAACACACACACAGTCTGTTAGCATCAAGCTAAAGGAACTTCCCAGCTCAGGGCTGTTGTGGTTGAGGGGAAGTCATGCCATCTGCCAGTAAATGACAGTCGTTTTGCCCCCACTGCTGGTCCATCTGTGGACTCGGGGAACTAGGCGGGAGGACAAAAGGCCGACAGGGAGACGGGCCACAGGCTGGACATGCCTACTGGCAGGGGACGGGAATCCCAGCCTCTCCACCACATGCAGAAAGGTGTGCCAACGTTGCAGCTGGATGATTCACTTGGAGTTCACTTCCAATTATCATTAAAATAGCCACAAAGTGTAGTTTTAAAGCAAAGTGAATCAAGGCAAAAACAATTTATTGAATTAAACACAATTGTGATTAATCAGGATTAATTGTGATTTATCGCGATTAATCGATTACTGAAATAGTTTTCTAATCTATTGCAAAGCGTGTTTTCCAGCTTCTACTTATTTGGACTTTAAATTCAAGTCAATAAATAGAAGAGACATTTTCTGTCATTTGTAATTTTTAAGAAAAGGGAATCGGACATCTCTCTTAGTGTGAAAGAAACCAGCGATTTTATTTTTAAGCCATGTTGCCTAGTCCTACTTGAGGCCTCTTCTAAAAACACTTAGCTGCCTATTTTAATAGCACACACACAGCATTACTTAATACTAGTTATCCATTAATGAGTTAATCTAAAGTTGACTGATCTTATCCATTGACTTACTTGATTAATTGATAAGCTGCAATTTTCTCAAAAACCTGAGTTTTCTCTTGTATCAAGAGGGACGGCTGTCTTTTTATAACCCGACAGGCAAAACTTTTCATAATGCTGAGAAAAAATTTTGGTTTTGTGTAAGCTGTATTAAATACTGACTGAATAAACAATAAATTGTGTTTTTTTCCCCACATGATTAAACTTAAGACATATTTGCAAAATATAACAAAACAGGAACCTCTTAGGTCACTGAATAGAAAAAAAAATAACTTGTTGAGTGTTTATATTTTAAAACAGAACACAAAGCGTGCTTAACATCCCAAACTGGACTTTGTTTGGACTATTACTTTCTGTTCTGGTATGGCACTGCCATCTTTATTTCTGTATCAACTGGTTCTGCTTAAGGATGACCAACAGCGACCTCTTCTGGATGGCTGCAAAACTGTTAATTAGTTAATCAGTTGGAACTAATTATAATCAAATAAGCCTTTAAACAACATTAAATCTTAAGTCAATTAACTGTTTGCCTCGTTCTTAATACACATTACTACACTCAGTGGAAATTGTCTTGGCAATTCACTAAAAGCTAACATCCTCAGTCTTCCTTGTCTGCTCCTGGGGGCACAGCCAATCAGTGGCGAGGAAAATGAATGGTGCTCCTGGATTGGTTGCTTTACAAACGGCGGCCTGTGGCGTATTAAGGTGTGCTGCCTTTAGGTTTCTCAGCTTCTCAAGCTATATTTTCTTTCAAATATTTAAAATATGCTCTATGAAGAAATTCACAGTTAGGCAAATGTTTTAAAGAATAGATTTGAAGTCACAAAAAGGGCAAAATATTATTGTAAAAGTTGCTTATTTCTGTACTTTCATCTCCAAGCTTAAACTTCATTGCCACACCGCAGTAGCTCTAACAGGGCTCCTTTATGTTCCATTGCTTGTGTACAGTTGTCTGCCTGGTTTACAGTTTCCGTGGGATAACATCTCCGATGCAGGCCGTGTCTTTTATTTCAACCAAATTGAAAGCAACCAACAATAGAGACACTGATGGTGAGATAAAGTCCCGTCATTTCATCAGAAAACACACTTTCATCCTTAACAGGTCAAGTGAACCGTCACACATCATGTGTAGAACCATAATCGACGTGAAACTGCTACTCAGAGTCTCTGCTGCATTTCTGCAAATATATGAAGCAGTTAAAAAAAAAAAAAAAAAAGCAAAAGCAGAAACAAAACCACGCCCAACGTGATTTACCAGCAGATGCACAGAATCACAGCAGCTCTGTCGTATCATTGGGGCTGAACATGAGGTCAGAGGCTCCAAGAAGCTTTTTTACACGTTTCATTTGTAGTGATGGAATTCCTCAGATGACATCATATTTCTAAAGCTCGTTCTGTCAGGATTTTCACTCCACAATCACATACACACACACACACACACATTATGAAAGCATATTAGATGCAATCCACGTCCCCTCCTGTGAGCTGCGTTATCTGGAAGATAGCCCTGACGTGTTCCTACACACACGAACAAAGTGGGAAAGACAAATCTGGATCCTCTCCAGAAAACACGCAAGCCCTCATCTTTCTTAATGCAACTGCAGCATGTGAAGAGTGTCAAAAGATCGCTTCAAATGGCTTTTGACTTAAAGAGAGGAAAATAAAGAGAAGAGAGAGTGAGAGAGAGGGGGTAGGGTGTGCGGGAAAAAATAACTCTTGGCTAATGCCTCAGGAAAAAAAAAGAAAAAAAAAAGATTACAGCGCTCTGTTTGGGGCTTTTTTGCGCAATATGGAGAGATTAAAGAAAACACAGTTGACGTTTACTTTGGATTGATCTCTGGGCATGTCTGCGCCTCGAGAACAAAGAGGGAAAACAAAAAAAAAGAGAGAGAGAAATCACACTGAGCTCAGCAAACCAAAAACAGTCCAATTAAATCCCGCTGGGGGAATCAAAAAGAAGAACACATTTACATAAACAATAAATGTCTTCTGAAACATTTTTGTTTATTTGAAGTTAGTGGAGCGCTGAGATGTGACGGGGATGAAGAAGCTGCTCAGTGTGAAGCGTCCAAAAACAGAACATTTACAATGGCTGCAAAGTATTCACACCTCTGTGAGTGTCCCCCTTTTGTCACATTAAACAATAAAAAACGTGTTATAAGATTACTTCAATAACCAATTTATCACAATTAATCTGATTAATCTTTTCAGCCCTGGAAACCTCTTGATTTTTAGCCCTATTTGTCAAATTAAACCGTCAAAAAAACATGATACAGAATGAACTGAAGCAAAGCAGTTCATCGGTGCGGAAATGTTCTACTACAGAGCAACAGGCACTGGCTGCCTGATGCTCAAAGAATAGATTTTAAAATCTCCTTAATAGTTTACAAAGAACTTCATAATAGGAACCCAGACTACATTTCTGATCTTCTTCAACCATATATACCACTCAGAGCTTTAAGATCATCAGAATCAAACCTGCTAACTAGAGTCAGAACTAAACATGGTGAAGCAGCTTTTAGTTTTTCTGCTCCAACACTCTGGAATAAGCTTCCTGCTCATTGTAAGACTGACCCTCCCTTGAGTTTATTTAAAACAAGGTTAAAAACCTTCTTATTTGAAGTTACCTATTCTTAAATTTTGTCATTCTATTCATTGACTATATTTAAAATTTTCAATGTTTACTTTGTCTATTTTTATCTGCTTGATTGTTTTTTTTATTACTATCTTCTTGTTGTATGTTGTTTTTAACTTTCTTGTACAAACACTTTGAATTGTCTTTGGCTGAAAGGTGCTATATAAATAAAGTTGCCTTGCCTTACTTTTTGTTTTTTACACCGATCAGCTGCTCTGACTCAGACGGATGGAACGCCTTTCACTTGTCACAGATTCTTAATTAGTTTTTCATCTGGACTTTGACAGGCTGTGAAGAAAATGACAATTGTTTCATAGGGCTTCATACTCACAACATGATGCTGCCACCACCATGTTTCACCATGGAGACAAATAAACTGCACTGAAATTTGTGGTTGTGACGTGACAAAAAGTGGAAAACTTCAACAATTATATGTTTTACCCAGTGTATTATAAGCCTGGCAGGCCACCAGGCTTTACATGCCCCACCAGGCTAAGCACTTGTTTGTTTGAAAGGTTTTTTTTTTTTTCATTTACGTGCCAGTAACAAGAATAAAAGCCTCAGCGCTTGCTTGGCTCGCTCAACGCAAACTTGTAAAAGTGCAGCTTACAGAGGTTTGCCCTGAGTGCGCAGTGAGACTGATGAGACAGCATATATGTTTCCAGCCAACTTTTAATATTAACACAACAACATGGTGGGTGGGCCACTGGTGACCAGGCTTAGCAAGTTTTCTGGGGGAAACCCTGACCTCCAATGTTAGCCACTCATCTTAGCAAAAGCAGCAACTAAAGTGTAGATTTGTGTTTTTCTGCTTGTCTTCTCAAACAGCTCCATCGGTGTTACCAGAGATAACAGAGGGCGGGGCCCCACATCCTACCTGTGGGCTGAGCGGTGGGCAGCCTGGCCGGTGAGACGCAGAGCGGCAGCAGGAGGGAGAGCCAGAGTGAACACCACAGAGCCGTCATTCCTCTGGACGGAGGGGCCCGACGCAGAGCAGCAGGGACCGACTCCAACTCAGGGCCCATCCTCCACCATCCGCATGCTGTCTCGCTGAACGCCGGCCGCAGACAACGGAGGGCCCGACCACTTCCCGCCTCCGACCTTTAAACAAAAAAGAGAGAAAAAAAACCAGACAAAGATGGAGTCAGTAAATCAAGCGGTTTAGACGTCTGGGTGTTCGTTGCGAGAGAAATCAACATCACGTCGAACCAAAAGCTGAAGAAACGCCGCGGGCTCTGTACGCGCCATTCAATATTTTGACATAACATTCTGTACAGATTTTCAAGATTAGAGTGGAAATCCCTCCTCGCTGTTTTGCTCTTGCAGCACTTCTGACTGCAGAGGTGGGTTAGCAAAGATTTGACTCAAAAAAAAAACAAAAGAAAAAAAACCAGCCGTGTGCCAAAATCCCAAAACGAGTTTATTAAGTCATCTTCAAACTGTGCTAATAGAACGGATTTGTGTATTTTTGGAGCTAAATAACCTTTCGTAGGACTCCGCTCCTGCTTGGGGGAAATTCCTCTCCGTGGTCTGGCAGCTGATTGAAGAGAACCTGCGGCTCGTCCAGCAGGAATACCCAAGTTAAGAAGTCAGTGTGAGTTAAGTGTGATAAGCAGGAGGGAGGCAGAGACACGGCAGGTACAGAGCGGGATGATGAAGAGCTCTGCCCTCTGTTTGTCTAAGCGGGGAGAGGCTGGAATGTACCGAAAGCTCTGAGTGAAGTGCCCAAAAAAAGCAAAGTACAAACGCCCAGTCCGAGCAGTCTTACTACCACCGGTAGTTTTAACCTTAGCTGGTCTCCCTCCATGCTTAGAATGCTCTAGACTACTGGTTCTCACATGTTTTATGACAAGACTGCAAGTACAGAAAAGAGAGGTGCAACAGAGATGTTTTAGTCTGTTGTGTTAAAAATTAGAAAACATTTATTTTCTGCATGATTTGAATATGTGTTGCATTTTCATTGAAGACGGTTTCCAAGTTAACGGCTAAATATTCTGCTAGGCTGGGCAGTTTTCTCACCTATTACTCCGGTAGACTCCGTTTGATTGGGGACCATTTTTCACACGGTACTGTGTCAAACAAACCAAACCTTTTAAAAAACCTATTCCCCTCCTCGCCTGTGGTGGTGCTGCAGCACGAACAACTGGAGGAAACAACATGAATACCTCAGAAACAGACATGAGCGCGACTTCCTTCTTCGCAAAATGTTAATGAAAATAGAGTTGCATCAGATTTTAGCAGTTTTAGGTTTTCCCTTATGACTTTGGTAAAAAAAACAAAAAACAAAACAAACCAAACAACAACAAAAAAACCAAACCGAACCAATCCCTTCTGCTGCTCCTCCGGAAATACAAACAGCAACAAGGTATTAATAAAAATGGGTTATTAATATTAGTCCAGTTTTACTTATCAAACCGATAGCAATGTATTAAAAAAATCCCCCAAAAATAAATCAGCCAATAGCAATACTAATATTGTGCATTCTTAATTTCATTTCATGTTTATCAGCTCTTCATCACTGTTTTTGCAAACATATTCATTTAAAGTTTTCCACATCATGAAGAACAGCAAAAAGAAAACTACTTTTAAAGGAAAGAATGAAGAAGTCCTATTTAAAGATGTCTTTAAATAGGAAATGAATTTTTTCCCTTTAAACGGGAAACTTTTTAAAGCAGAAACTTCCTTTTTGCTATGTAGAAGAACAAGCAGACACATGAAAGAAAGTGGTCTGATCAGACTGAATCCAAATGTTACTCATTGGCTTATGAAAATGCTGTGTTTGACCTCACTGTGAAACATGGAGGCGGCAACATAATGCCGTGGGGATGCTTGGCTTCCACCACAAAAGCTGAATGGCGGAAAACCTACAAAAAAAAATGAGACCAGGAGGAAGTTCACCTTCCAGCCAGAGATAAACTGGACTTATTGTTTTGGATTGAAACATGTGAACGGCTCAGAATGGCTCAGTCAAAGTCCAGAGCTAAATTTCAATTGAGAATTGAGACTTGATAACTGATGTTTACAGACACAGAAGAAAACCCTGAATTGTTTTCCTCCCACTTCACAATTATGAGCTGCAGTGGAGAAGGTCCAGAGGTGTGAATACTTTTACAAGGTGCTGGAATTGCTTTTGTATTTCTCTTGTTAAAAACAGACACCAACCTTTCTACTGAGCATCACGTAAATCAGCAAAAAAGCCACAAAGTCTCATAAAGACACAACAATACTTTGGTGCGCGCACACAGGTGTGTTTTCTACACACACACAGTCCAGAAAAAAGCTTGTGTTGTCTTTCCTCCTAAGCGCGCTGTTTTTCTTTCCCTGCGGAGGAACCGTGACACATTCCTTACTCAGCACAAACTGCGAGACTTTGGATGCACCTTATCGGTTTTCTGCACAGAAAACACCAACTTAGACCACTTAAGACACACACACCGAACACACACACGCTGTCCTAATCTACGCACTACACCTTTCATGCTTGCACATCCCGCAGCCTTTCATATTCTCCACACCTCTTCTTCTCCCCTCAAAGCCCATCGTGGGTTTGTGATAAGACCCCGCGTACGGCACTAAACGCAGCTGCTTTTGTGCACTTTGGCAAGCACAGAAGCATCCGTGCTGCAGTAACAACAAAAATTTAATAATCTTAGCTTTTCTTTACATATACATTCGCCATGACTTCAGAGATCTGTTTGGACAAGTTGCATGGCAGCCTCTCAGCCATGTGAGACAGTAACAGCTCTGATTGACTAATGGAGGTAGCTTAGACGAAGACGTGGAGGAGAAAGCAAGTGTTGCGCGTGACAGATGGCGTTAAGTTGAGACAAATCATCATTCCCTGGAAGAGAAGCGGCTGCTTTAAGTCTTCTTTTGACTACAGAGGAACTTCTCACCAACCATTACGAGACTAACAGAGACACAACAACCGGACAGAGAGCTGGTTTTTTTTCTTTCTCAGCTCTGACCTTTGACCGGCAGGTCAAAAGAAAAAAAGTCATTTTCTTTCCCCCTATTTAATAAATCAATCCTCTTTTAAAAGAAAGTGCAGCATGTGAAACATGGTAGAAAACCCCTCCCGAAACTTATAAAATATAAAAAAAGGAAATCCGCACCGGCCCTAATTGATGCATGTTTACTGATAAACTCATCAACTTCTATTGAAACTAGATCTCAGTGAGGAGTTCAAAAGCAGTTGTTAGGCTAATATTGTCTTAAAGCGTGGAAAGACAAACAGAACCAGAGCGGTGAATAAAACATGAACATTAATCATGCAGAACTATTTTCATGCTGTTAAAGCTCAGGGGCAGAAAAGGGGCTCCGAGAACAGTTCAGAACTCCGTCACTACTACCCACCGCCGCCTCCTCTTTAATACGGATCAATTCAACAGAGTCACACTTCTCCAACGCAGGAGGAAAACCCAATAGTCTTCAGCTGAAGAGGAGTTTAGAGTGAAAATGGAGCTTCAAGGTTCCAAAACGACAAGATTCAGCCTCACATCAGAACATCAGAACTGCTTTCTGTCATGAACACTCGCCTTCCTGACCTGTCGCCTCTCCAACCACTCAGACAGCTCCACATCAGAGCGCCAGCCTTCAGCGACAAGAGATATTGATCAGCTGAGAGGCAGGGGGAGTGTGTGTGTGTGTGTGTGTGCTTTCTGCTTCAGGCTGCACAGAGACCTCCGACTGAGAAGAGTCAGGCTCACCTCAGGCTGACACAACTTGACAAGTTGACACACACAATGAAGAATGAACAGGACGTCAACTAACTAAATCACAGCGGCTCAATAAACACTCCTATAAACTATGCTGCCCCCCCCCACACACACACACACACAGTCATGTTGTCACCTTCCTAAAATAATGTTCCAAGCCGGGGGGTTTTTTGCCAAAAGTGATTTTTTTTTTTGCATAACTCGTCTTTTAGCAACAAATGACTCAGTCCATTGCTTTAGGAAGGTGACCGTATTTATATTTCTCATGAATCTGAATTTAGCTGCAAAACTTAAGTGATGGAAAACGCACCCTGAAATTGTACTGAGACGTGGTAGTGACAGTACCATGCTGTGGGGCTGATTTCTTTCAGCTGATCAGAAGAGGAACAGAGCTGAACACTGACCAATCCCAGGAGATTTAAACAGACATGTTCACAATGGCCTAATCAAAGGCCGAACCTAACACCGACTGAAAACCTGTGACAAGAATTAGAAACTGGTGCTTACAGAAGCTATTCATGAACTTGAGCTATTTTGCAAAGGCTGCACAAGAATGCAAATGCACTACACACTTTTCAGATTTTCATTTTTTTATTTTGATTTTATTTTCCTTCTACTTCACAGCTATTAACCACTTTGTGATGCTCTGCCACTTAGAATCCAGATAAAAAATACATTTAATTTGTAGCAGCACTAAGGTGTCAGTTTGATAAAATTGCTGAAATTGTGCCACAGCTCTTGGTTTAATTGTGCAAAAACGACAAGATACCAGCCGTTTTCCTTTTACAAATAAGAAACATTGAAGACATCTAATTCATAAATAGAAAGGAAGAAACAATGAAGCGCCATTACCAAGAGCTAAATGAGTGACTGAAAGCAATCCCGGAAACAAAAAGAGGCAATTAGTTTCACATTTGGAAGCGAAATGTGTCTGAGTAAACCGGTGGGAGGCATTCCTCGAGTCGATACGTGAAATTCATTTACGGAATCAGTTAATCAGTCATTATGTGTTCCAGCTGCAGGATCCACGTCTCTTCTGGATCCCAGTTATCTTCTGGGCTTTGCCAGGACCGTGAACCAGACCGAGTGGTCAGAACCACCCAGTCCAGAAGCCTGAACTGCAAAAACTGGTTTTTGAAGCCATTGAGTTTTAGTTTGCAAATATAACGTTCAGCAGGGGCTGAGGTTTATTTTGATAAGAAATCCTGATGAGGATTTCAGTCGAATTCAGTCAAATTCATTCCGCTCACGTTGGGTTGCAAGTATTAACTCTGGAAAAGTTAGCTTACGGTTGAGAAAGTTTCGCGCTGAAGCACAAATCTCAGCTTGGCAAACTGAGCCGTTGCCAATAAACGGCACAGTTTAGCTGCGACTGCCGCAGATTTAATACGTTCACCACTGTTTCAGTAACATCTTATTCCCTAATGACCAACACATTCTTCTTAAACATGCCATTAAAAACCAGATGGGAAGAGCGATCAAAAACGGTCAGAATTGAACTAATCTGCACGGGAAAGAAGCTTTTTAGAAATGGGTTGTACCCTCGTTTGAGAACTTTTTTTTGTGACACTTACAAACTCTACCCAGAAATGTTGACTAAAACTTATTTCAATGAAAAACTGCAACACAACTAACACAAAACCAGTGCCCATTTTTTATCTCTCTCTCTCTTTTTTTGTTTTTTTACATTTTAACATAAGGAGCTCAGGTTCTTGTTGGTCCTTATTGAGGATCCAGCAGGAGTCAGTGTGAAACCACGGAATCTGAGCATCCAGACAACTTTGTTGTGCGCAGCCATTTATTTCTGCAGCTGTGAAACTTGTCGATTGATCCGAGCTCGTAATGCCTGAAAGACATGTCAAGGAAGATGATTCTGTACATAAAAAAAAGAGTTAAATACAGGCTGTCAAACTGTTGATTCAGCAGGTTTTGTACTTCCAGTTGAATATTAAAACATAACGTGACAAATACTGTTTACTGTTCTTTTTATTATTTCCCCCCACACATGTTTAAGCCTGTAAAGAAGAAACAATTAGAACTTTTGAGAAATAAATGAATTCAGTTGATTAAAACATTTTTTTTTAAATAGCCAGAATTTAACTCTTCTATCTGAAGGTTTTGAAAACTAGAGCAATTTCAAATGTCTTTTAGCTGCTAAGCTAAAATAAAAACAAAAACAAGCATATCGCCTAAAATCTACCAGAATTAAATAAGAGCAAACAGTTTTATTGGTGAAATTCTAACACATTGTTTTATTAGTGTTTGTGTTGAAACCTTACATGTAAGAGATGGAAAAACGGGGGGAAAATTGCAGCTTTCTGGAGAAACTTTAGATTGGATCAAGGAAAATCGGAGAATATGAAAGAGGAGTGGAGGGGCCACGGGGAGGAGGGGGGCCCCTGGAAGCCCGGGAAGACGTCACCGCTGCAGAGAGGAGACAGCTTCACCCACCCAGTGGAGGTGGAGGATGCCATGGCGCTGTGCACTTTCTGAAAATAATCACTATAATTTTCCGTTTCACAAACGCGTGATTTATTCATCACGAATAGAAGCTAAACCAATCTTTTAACGCACACATAAAAGATAATTAAAGATGTCTCCTAATTGGAGTCTGAACCTGCATAATTAAACTTCAGCCACATATGCTCGCGGTTCGTACATTTTTCACGTTTTTTGGGGGTTTTTTCTCCCCGGAACCAAAAGTGGGACTTTTAACAACTAAAAGAAATGTTTCAGCTCCAATCAATCAACATAAACGAGACAATGCATTCAAATGTGCGTTACTGTCGAAACCCTGAAAACCTAAACCACAGTCAGAAGGGCGTCCGAACCGAACCGAGCAGAGCACGAGAACATGATGACGCACAGGATGCGCACCGGACTGCGCCAAGGTTGAGCCGCAGTCTCTGCGCCGTTTGTGTCGCTTTGGTCCCGTAAATCCAAGTTGGAATCGGAATGGCGCAGAGTGAGACACTAAAGAGCTCCAAGCTGTCACAAACCCAACACCAGCGTTCAGCTGGTCTACCTGTAAATAATAATAATAACAGCAGTAATAACTCTTACCTAAATGAGTCGGTTTTGACAGAATCTCAGCCTTCAGGTTCCTGATGTCCAGCAGCTTTCATGAGAAGAAAACCAACCGGGAAACTTTAGGAAAATCCACCCAACTGTTGTCAGTTTCTGTCGTTCTCAAAAAAAAACCAACCCACACACACAAAACCCGCCACGAAGCCGTCCGAAACGCTCCTCGCGACTTCACTGAAAGCGTAGCTCGCGCTGCGCCGCTGCCACAGCCAGCAGCTTGTCCTCCACTACATCCAGCTCGGCTCCACGCGCTGCTGCTGCTGCTGCTCACACAGTCCAAACGGTCCAAAACACGCTCATCTCCTCCCGCGTGCGCAACGGACTGGAACACTGGGGAAAGTGCGCTCGAGGACAGCTGAACGCGACTCTTCAGAGAGAATGACTCTCGCGCGCTCCGTCGCCACTGAGCACCCAACTCCCGACTGGCGAGTCTCCGCCGACTGCTCCTCTGTCAAGTAGTGGGGAGTTTTGCAAGGTGTTGCTGTAAAGTCTGCTCGGTTCAGACACGTGCGGCACTTCCGTTGGGTGCTTTCAAAATAAATTAGCTTCGCTGAATATCTTGGCTCGAGTTTTTTTCCGACTGAAGTGTCAAACGAAAATTCAAAAACCAGGTGTAGTAAAACAAAAAGGTTTCGGCTACTTCTAGAAAATCATCCGCCCAAAGGACAATGTTTTATCGCGCATTTCCGGTTTTTAGGGAGTAGATTTTTCTCCATTTGACATAGAGAAATCATACTTATCCATTCATATATTTTGCCTGCTTATTTCGCGGTTTCTTTTAGATAGCTTTATTTTACTCCATGCAGCGAAATGCCAGAAAAAACCTGGAAGAAAACCTGTTAAAGGCGACAAGTAAAACTAAACACACAGCCAGACCAAGGGTGATTCACAACAGAGTGAATAGATCTATAGTGAATAGATCAGAACATGCGTATAGTTGGTTATATTTCCATACTGTTCCATAACAGCTTACCCCTACTTATACATTAACACTGAAAACATTTTGTCGGACTCTTTAAATAATTACATTTTTAATATTTTTGTTGCTCTACCTGGTCCGATGTGTTTCTGATTGAAGAAATGCGAAACTACTCTTAAGATAAATGAATAAATAAATCTATAGAATCCCTTTTCAGGGTGTCAGGATGGGCAATTATTTATTCCCTTTAACTTTGAAAAGTGGAACACGTCGACGTCAGCGCGTGCTTGCGGGGTATTGACGATTCTCGCGCTCGCGACACCTCTCGCTTTCAGCGGGACGCACGTGCGCACGCTGGAGGGCAGGACAGTTAAAAAAAAGAGTAGGTTGTCCGCCTCCTCGCGGCTCCGCTGAGAGCCCGGAGTGATGAAGAGGTCTGAGGGATGAAGCGCCTCCCGCGCTCTTCTTCTTTCACTCAAGAGACTTTTCCCTCCAAGGCTCGGAGCCCCGAGCTGTTATCTGACGCATGTCACGCCCGGTTCTGGTTCTGGTTCTGGCAGGGGGGGCTGCTGGTTGTTTTGGGTTTGATCCAACAAAACAGCCTGTTTATCTACTTAGAAATATTTCTAAAGGTTAAAAAAAAAAAAAAAAAAAAAAGGAGCAAATTAAATTTGCAAAAGCTGAAAAATACTTTACAGAATAATGGCTGAAAACCATTACATGTGTTTCAGTTTACTGTTATAATAATGACAATGTACATCGAAGGATTAGATTGTCCAAATATTTAACTCATGAAGAAATACATTTTTATTTTTTCTTTATTTTTTCCTTTTAAAGCCACAACATTTATTGCAATTTTTTGTGATTTTACATCACTGACCAACACATCGAGGACAATAAATCTCAAAACCTGTGACATCTATTTGGACTCACCTCCATTTTCTCTGACACCCTTTAATAAAATCCAGTACCTTCAAGACTCGCCTAAAAGTAAATACATCTATTTAAAGCTGCAGTGTAAAACTTATATATATATATATATAAGTTGTTTTTTTTGTTTGTGTTTTTTACATATTTGTTAAAACTGTTGCTATATAGTGACAGTGTAATATGAGACTTTGTTCAAGAGTTGTTGGTGGAAGCATCATAAAGTGGGACAGTCAGTCTGGTCCCAGCTGATATGAGAGTAAATGGGCCTAATTAAAGTCCAGTCCTCATAGAAAACCTCTTAGAGGCTTGTGACTGTACCAGAGGTTCAACCTGATCATAAACGTCCGACATGTTCACGTACTAGAACTGGCCTAGTGAAAGTCCAAATCTAAATCCAGCTGTGATTTTGTGGCAAGACGTTTTCACCGGATCGTCCAATCTGGTCAGATTTCACCACAACACCAACAGGAAACAGTTCAAGCTCCACTTCACCGATTCAGTGCACCAAGGGGAAATTAGCCAGCCGGTTTTATTTACTGACTGCCCTCAGCTGGTCCCTTCACACACCAACAGCGTCTCCCGCCTGTTTGTTTTCGCTGCCGTCCTTACAACTCTCCACTTCTTTAAGCAATTACGCAGAGTTGCCGTTAAAACCCATTTAATCTGCAGTGTAGTGCAGCCGCCGGGCTAATCGCTGCCATCAGGGCCGACGTGACAGCACCCAACAAACCTTTAGGCAGCACACTAATTACTGTCGTCTCATAAAACTGTGTTTTGAGTAAGCTGCTTTATGGCGCCATAAAGCGAAGCAGCCCACTACTAAGTGACCATCAGGAGGCTGAGGGAGTGTGCCGCTGTCGCCCAGGTTGTGGCGCTGCCTCCTGTCAGGAGATTTATGGCAACCTCTGTCGACGCATCATGAATTAGGCAGAAGAAGATTGGCATCTGCATCACTATGTCGATGTCGACTCATTAAAGCCTGCTTGAGACAAGCGAGTTTCTCCTCGGTGCCTAAATTGACGTTGAGTCAAAAACATCCCCACGAAGTTTGGAATCGATCAAATCAAAAATAGCATCAGCACTTCCTGCTAACTGGGCGCTGATGGTGCTTCTCTAAGTAAGCCATTTTTTGATTGAAAGAACAGCAAATGTCAATAATGAAAGTACGATTCTAAAGCATTATTGCTGCAGTCCAATTGGCGGCATCGTGTTGGTTTTGATGTGGTGTAAACGAGGCGGTTCTGATATCAGGAAGAGCTCAGAATTCTGTTGAAGTATTGTAAAAAGCCAACTTCTAATCTCTGTCTTTGTTTAGTATAAATCCAGATCAGTTTGAACCCGGAGGAACGGACATGTCCATCCAACTAACCCGACAGGTAAGGAAGGAGAGGCTTAAGTAAACTGAGCTTTTTTTTGTCATCATATAAAATGTTATGTGTGGTGAAAAGCTAAAATTTCACGTCATTTGTATAAACTTCGAACAATTCAAACGACTTAATACTGAAGTCTACGCTTTATCTCAAATTACCTCTTGAAATGAGCTGGATTTATCTGTGGGGATTCATTCTGCCAGGCCGGCGCCCCCATGCCTGCTAACTCCAGGCATACTGCATCAGTGCTCAGCATCATGGGAAAGTCTTAGGGAGGAAAACAAAAAACAAGCCGTACGAAGAGGAGAGCGGGGCGATGAAGACCGGGCTCGGCGACCCTTTGGACAATGTGAGAGATGTTAGTGGGAGGGGAGCCGAGGCCGGGAACAAAAGCCGGCCGGTCAGGAGGAGAGGTCATACAGATGGTGAGAATGCTCACTCAGACAGCTCGAGTACTGATGGGCAAACTGACCAAATGACCCCTACACACACACACACACACACACACACACACACACACACACAACTGCTCATGTTAATAGGAAAAACAAAACTCTTCCCAACACCCCCTGCAACACCCTAACTTCTAATGAATTCTCACAGCACAAACACACACGCGCACACACACACACCACTCCCCTCACCCTTCTCTTGCATTCCTCCTCCCTCACCCTCAAGCCCCCCAGGGAAGTGATCAGCAGGAGATGAAAGGTGAAGCTTTTTCATTTAAAATGGAGTTAAAAATTAAACACGAAGAAGAAAGGCGCGGAGTTTAGTTTGATTATCTGGGACCGAGACGTCCAGAGAGAAAGAAACTGCAAAAAACCACGTGTGAGAACCTCAGTTAGGCCGTCGGTGCTGGGGCAGGTTGCGTGGCAGCTGACACCACGGTTCACGTTAACCCCACAGAGCCGCCGGCGTGGAGCGTTTTACCCCTCCAGCTCTCCTGTGTGGTGTGGGCAGCTGCCCCGCCGACCGCGGAGCGGGGAGAAGGAGGAAAGCACAGGAGCTAATCATTAACACCAGGCAAAGATGCAGCACAAAGAAGAGAGAGATGAGGGCTGAGGGAACTTTGCACCCGGCCGCATGTGGCTCTCTCCTCTAACAGAGGCTAACGTCCACTAGTCAGCAGACCAGCAGGATGCAGGAGTTCATCACAGATACATCCAAGTCATTCTAAAAACCCTCCCATGTACTGCATGAAACATTTCTTATAGCAAGTCATAGAGACATTAGTGAAATATTGACAAAAGTTTGTTCTCATTTGTATATTGCAAACTCAGCAACTGTTATGATACTCTGGTGTTTTATAGACTTTCATCTAAGTCTGTAGATTTGCACAAATGTGTGCAAATCTTTGTTAAAATTCTGCTAATGTCAAAAAAACTAAATTGAGAAACTGCAGTGTTCCCATAAAATACGAAATGAAATTAAAATGGCCTGGGTTCGATTCCCGGCCCTGGGTCTTTCTGCAAGGAGTTTTCATGTTCTCCCTGTGCATGGGTGGGTTCTCTCCAGGTACTCCGGCTTCCTCCCACAGTTCAAAAATATGACTGTCAGGTTAATTGGTCTCTCTAATTTCTCCCTAGGTGTGAGTGAGTGTGCATGGTGGTTTGTCCTGTCTGTCTCTGTGTTTCCCTACGACAGACTGGCGACCTGTCCAGGGTGACCCCGCCTCTACCCCAGAACGTTAGCTGGAGATGGACACCAGCACCTCTCCCTATGGATGGATGGATGAAATTAAAATCACATGTGAATAAGCTAGTTCACATGATAAGTCATTAAAAATCATGGCAGCGACGGATGACAACAGTTACATTAGACATATTCATAATTCAGTCATGGGGCTAGCGTTCGTCAATCTATTAGCCAATCACAGGAAATGTCTGCGACTCATTCAGGAGTTGTAGCGACAAACCCCGCCTACTTGGGAGCGGCTAAGTAGGCAGCGTTTTGGGGAAAATTTGCAAAAATATTGTTTCCATTTCCATTTAGCGAAATACATCTGTTTCGATACGGTCAATAAGACCTTCTCATTCTAGTGCAAATAACGTTTTATCGAAAAACATGAGTTTTTTTCAAAATTGGTTTGTTTCCATTAAGCAAATTTATTTGCGTAATTTCAATTTCTGTAGCTTTACAGTTAACGGAAACACATTTGAGACCTTCACGTCACACGCCCAGCCTACAGAAACAAACGGCAACAATATTAAAAATAAATATGGGTTCTGTATAAAAGCCCACTGTTATTTATCATAACAGTCCTCATATGTTAAAAAAACACAGATCAACATCGGCCGCCTCCGATATATCGTGCATGGTCGCCATCAATGCTTTTCCAAAAAAAACTTTCTCAGCTTTATCAGTTTCAGCCAGATCATTTTGTTGTTGGAATCGTTGTGAAATGCTTTATTACAACTCACATCAAAACAGTCCCACATCACGATGCCACCATCACTTTGCTCAACAGCTGACACAATGTCTGGTTCTTTCTTTTCCAGGTAATGGCAAGCTTGACTAATTTCCTTTTATCCGAGGATAACAGAGTGGGTCATGCGGTTAATGTTTGGACAAGACTGGGAGTCACGTTGCTATGAGAACCTGTTCACAACCCACAACTTAATTTTTATCTTAACTGCCTTACACATAAAAGAATAATATGATAAAAATCAGGCCGTTTTAACACGATGAAATGTCTTTAGATGCTCAGGTGTAGCATCCAGCACATCAAATGCAGTGGAGCTGGTCATTTCTACCTCCTTTTTCATCAAACTTTCACTCATTTCCTCCCTGGTTCTCCTAAGAATGACTCACGGTTGACTTTCGTTTGTGAAAAACCGCACGGAGGGAGCCGGACAGCTGAGGTTCTGGAAGGCTCCGGCCCACGTAGAGAGCTCAGGGACCCAGGCGGCGGGAAGGTGTCTGCAGACAAGTGAGCCAGTTCACCTGCGCAGTCACTTTCATTTTACCTCTTCCGAAAAATCAGTGAACCGCGAGACATTTTCGCTTCGCAGCTGCGAGTGGGCACAGGTAGTCGGCGATGTGACAAAACACTTTAATAACTCGACTGTGAGATCAGCGCCTTTTGATGAAATGGGGGAAAGAAAGCCGAGGCAGGAGATGGTAAGGAGACGCAGTGTGTCACTTATTGTTGACTCAAACTAACAAAAACTGAAATAGAGGAAACAAATAAACTGATAACTATGTGGAAGTATATTGTGTGTTTAAAAAACTAAAACATTCCGGGATTATATAATATCCTTCATTTTTGTGTTTTTGAATCTGTATATTAACCTTTCAAGCTGATGTGAAATATTTATATGTTTCTTTTTGGACAAAACGCCAGAGTCAGTCGGTCGTTCAATAATAACTGAATACATTTTTTGAAAAATATGGTCTTTTGTTGAGTATTCATTACCCGACCAGTGAATACATAATCACAACACAATACTTTGACCTTTTATAATTCTGCACTGAAAAATGAACCAAAGTATATATATATAAAAAAACTAAAACTACTGCTATAACTAATAAAAACTAAACTAAAACTATACCTTCAACTAATAACTAATAAAAACCACCAAACACACTCTAAAAGCTAACTAAAGCTAACTAAATGAGACAAACAAAATAAAACTAAACTATAATGAAAAAATCTAAACTATTAGAAACGATCAGGACACTGTGATCCGAGGAGGGAAGAACTGTACAGCAAAGATCATTTAAATTTGTTTCTATTGGATGGTAAGATGACAGGAAGAAGAGGGAACAGGAAGTTATGTAGCAAATGGCCCATGACGGGTAACTAAACCCAGGAGAACTGAATGGACGACTGTAGCCTCGGCACACGGTGCAGCTGCCCGGCACCTTGCATAAATCATTCTAGAAACAAGAACTGGGTCTACGGATTGGACGACATGGTGGATTTAGGGGAGTGGTGGTGTACTCCACAGACATGCTGATGAAATGCTCCACAAATCTTCGTAAAAACGATTCGCGTGTCTGTGGAATCATTTTTCCTGTAATGTCAAAGCGGTTCATTTCAGATGGACCTGAATGCTTTGACGGCTCTCCTCTCTCATCATTCAATCCACTTGGCGGAATGGCAGTGAAACAGACGGTCAGGTTAATGCTGCCACTACCGTGCTTGATAGCTGACATGATGATCTGGATTTCTTTTTATCGAATCAGAACTGAAAAAGTTTTTTGTTTTTTTTTCCTGAAGGATCTGCTTGTCCATATGAGCAGGAAGAGTTATGATTCTTAAGGAAGGCAAAATCCTCTCATTTCTCTGTGTTTAACTTTTATAGGATATTTTACACATTTGTTAAAACTGTCACCATGTCGTAACATTGTGTTATGAGACATTTAATCTGTAAAAAGATGCAACTCCTCCACCTCCTCCCTGAGCTAGCGTTGACATCTGGAGAAATGCAAAAACAACCAATCAGAGCCAGGAGGAGGGGCTTGGAGCTGTCAATTAATCTTGTGTACTCACTGCTAAACGTGCCAATGGTGCAGAAACAACATACTGTTACTGGAAAACTGTTTTATCTGCTGTCATTGGTGGCAATGGCTTAGCATTCATTGCAGGCTATGCTAACCTGTAAGTATAGTTCCATCTTTTCACAGACTAGAGCAAAGAGGGGAGGAGTGTGACAAGCTCATATAGAAAGATGATTGACAGCACTAAGGCCCTCCTCCTGGCTCTGATTGGTAGTTTCAGACTGAGTGGTGTTTTATGTAGCTACCACTTGGAGCACTCAATATTTTTTCCCACAGATTATCTGTCTCATACTGTACTTTCAGGACATAGTGACAGTTTTAAATACATAAAAATGTTTATTTTAATAAAAGTTACATACCACAGCTTTCAATATTGCCCAAAAAGGATTTTGATAGCCACAAAAAGTGAGTCTGTGGACATTTCTCCAAACGTTAGCTCCGTTTCCAGTTCGGTTTATTTACGTTGCACCAATTCACAAAGCAATTAAATAAACTGGCTACAGAAAAACAACGCCTGTTTAAACCTACATGTTGTAGTTCGTCGCCTGTTAAAGAAAACAGTCAAAAAATTCAAACCGTTTTCTTTTACTTATTCACCGAGGTTAGTTGAAGCTGCGTAAAGATTTCACAATGAAACAACAGCGAATCAAATGCATCACTGAATCTCGAACTCGTGCGCAAAGGTGTGTTATGAACATCTGTAGTCTCTGCAGGATATTGGCTCCATGTGTGAATGTGCAGCAGATTTACAGACAGGATGAGAATGATCCAGGTGCCGTTCAGAAACAGGCTGGAAGAACCAATCCAAGCTGTTTGGCAGAGAGGCAGAGGGACTTCAGATCTTCTCTCCTTTGTGCCTCCACACAGTGGCTGGTTGTTCCATGTCTCGGCCTTGGCACTGTGTGTGTGTGAACGTGTGTGTCTTTCTAACTTTGCCTTTACCTCCCATCTGCTCTGATTACAAGCTGAGGAAAGAAAGCAGGGAGTAAACACAGAAAAAAAAATCCCACCACACACACACAAAAGAAAACCCCAGCTGGATTTGCGTTGGAACTTGATCAAAAACTATAACTGAGACAATTCTGCCAATCAATAAAGAGTTTCATTAAGCTCCCCTTAATTCTGTCAGGAATAATTGGTGCTTAAAAGGAAATTAAAAGAAGCAGCAGCGGAACTGCTGCCGCGTGTTCAGACGACAGATCGACGTCTTTGGGATTTCAAATCGTTTGATTATAAAATCCGATCAAATGCAATGAGAGATGATGTAAAAATGTTCAAAAAGTCTGCAGTCATTCATCAGGTCAGTGGTCAGCCTGCCGGCTGCCTTTAGAATCACGCATGGGAAGCACTAACTTTGTTATTATGCAAACTGACTTTCGTTTCAGAATTTACAGGTACTGTAATTTATACATTAAGCTGATTAAATGAGAACAATTCTCAAAAGCACTGATGAAAATAAAAAGCAGACCCAGACAAGGAGAAGCAGCATTCAGGTTCTGTGCACCACAAATCTGGAACAAACGTCCAGAAAACAGCAAAACAGTCAAAAACGCTGAGTTCCTTAAGATCGAGACTAAAAGCCCAGCTGCTTGTGAACCATAATAAATGAAACATTGACCGACACATTGATGATTTTGGTGCTGATGCTCATCAAAATGTAACGTCACTCACTTGTTTCTCAGTTGTTGTATGATGTGAAGACCTTTGAACTGCCTTGTTGCTGAAATGTTTCATACAAATAAACTTTACTTCATTATATTATATTTAGTACATCAGTTCCACTGACAGATTTTCCACGTATAACATGGGAACATTGATTTGTTTTAAGTCAAAAAGCGGAACACGATCTGTTTCGCTTGGGTCCCGTTGAGGTTCTCAGGCACCGTTTGGGTTCTGTGTGGTTGACTTTGTGCCAAAGAAAGGAGAAAGGAAAAGTGCGAGCCTCGCCGCAAAGACAGATGAACGGCTATTTTCTGCCTCCATCTCATCCCACGTCTATTTTTAGCCTGATATTTTATTCATAACCCCTCCCTCAGTGGCTGACATCAAAACCCTGCTGCTGCAGCCAAGAGTTTTGGAGACCAATAAATGTATGAGTTACAGAGGATGTGCTTTTAGGTGTGTGTGTGTGTGGGTTTGTGTGGACACTAACCCAGCTGCGCTGCAGCTCACAGGTGAGCAAACGGGAGGGTGGGGGAGCTGGGTGGGCGCAGGTGAGTGTGTTTCACTTCATATGTGTGTGTAGAGACATAGGAGAGGTTAATGAGGATGAGTTCTGTTCCGCAGAGCTGCACCGTTGTCCCATAATGCAGTGGGGCGCCCCTTTTAACTACTGCCAGTTCTTATCGCAGCAACACATCAGAGGGTACGCTGCCTTCATCTGACAAGAGTGAGATAGTTTTTCCTCTCTCTCTCTGCCTGCATGAGGCGCTTTTAATGACTGTGTGGGAGGGCAGAGAGGCACCACTCTCAACTTTTTTTTTTTTTGTTTGTTTTAACAGAGAACCACGGGGTTTGGCCGGCAGACTGCAGCAGCGTAGGTGGAGGGGAAACTCACGCTGCCGGTCAGACCTGTTGGTAAAGCCCAGGTCAAAGCAGTGCATGGAGCGCGGCGGCGACGAACTGCGTGATTTACTGTCTCATGTGCAGCGAAGGTGTGTTTGAGTCGCTTCGATTCCTTGAACGTGCAGCCCAACTTTACCGAGCTGTTCGCTCCGGTGAAAAGCAGTTCCATGTGTTTTGTTTTGTTGTTTTCAATCGCTCTTTTCGAAGTTCTGAATATTTAGAGGATATATTTAGGGAAACTTCAAGGAAGTTTTATAAAGGCGTCCATGTTGGAAGCGACTAATAAGCAGAATTTTAGGGGTTTATTGGATGTGTTGCTCTGGCAGAACTGATAAATGATCAATTATTTGTTGCTTTAAAGTGCCAGAGTCGTACTCGGTGAATTAGAAAAACTGTTCCGATGAGGTGTATAGATTTTCAAAAGTACTTTTTAAATATTTTTCAACATTTATACATTAAAAATGTTCTTATTACTGGTCTGATGTATAATTCTAGTTAAAAAATGCCATGTCTTCCCAATTCTGAGCAGAAAATAATCATAGTTATCAGAAATAAAGGCTTAAAAATAGTCTGTGGCTAGTTAATCTATATACTGTACTTAATATTGTAAGCTGAGTTACTGAATTAAATGACCTTTTCAGTAAGTGAATGGGTCAGTGAAAACTGTATATGTAATTGTGAAATAGTCTGTTATTATTATTTTACAGTTATATTATTGTCATTGTTTGCTACCAAACAATGACAATTAAATCCACATTGAGAATCCGTGGTAAGATTTAAAAACTGACACTCAAAAAGTGTCTCCATGCTTTCTGTCTGGGCTTTCATAATATTTCATAAAGATGATTTCCAGAATGTGTATAAATTTCTGTCTGTAGGTCATCAAAGCTGGTAGAACCACACCTCAGACTAACAGTAGGTGTAGCTGCAACAAATGGCGGTTCCACAAAGTGTTGACTCCGGGGTTGAGAATTCAAAGACATGAGTTGATTTTCACATTTTTACTGCTAAAATATCTAAAAAAAACATTGAAGTTTATGGTTGTGATTTGACAAAGTAAGAACACAAGTCTCTCCTTGTTAATAGACATGAAAAGGTGGAAAGGACATACGACCTCTTCTTGACCAATGTGCGAGAAAAAGATACATGAACAAAATGGCTGCTGTCGGGATCGACCCGTATGACGAGGCTGAGAAGGAAAATATGTCAGACAAGCTGCCTCTGATCTCCTACTTCAATG
The DNA here is from genome assembly GCA_903066825.1 of Alfaro cultratus. NCBI lineage: Eukaryota > Metazoa > Chordata > Actinopteri > Cyprinodontiformes > Poeciliidae > Alfaro > Alfaro cultratus. The sequence goes on along the minus strand of CAEFZX010030149.1, from coordinate 41,728 downwards.
TAGTTAACGGCCAAGTGAACAAGAAGAGTGTGTACTGTACACCATGCAGAGCCACAGATGGATACAATCAGTGTTTAAAACAACCTGCAGTGGTCTCAGCGTGATCTCACGAGTGTTAGTCCACACTACAATACGCAATCAGTTCAAAGTTTCATAAGAGCCTCCCAGACAGTGTTGGGTCACACTCGGCGTCTGATTGACCTTGTCAATGTATTGTTTGCCGTTCAAACAAACCCGGTATGCTGCAAATCTCGCTGCTGACGCAGACGTGTAAACAACGGTACAGGTAAAGATCCAAGCGCCCTTTCTGCCCCGACAACCTCTGAACGGATAAACTCTGGTGTTTACATGAGGGAAGGCAGGCAGTAGACGGTTTGAGCCGCCTGCTGTTAGCAGCATACGGGCCTGTGTTGGCAGACTGCAGGTATGTCACAGCACTCTTCAGTCATCGCTGCTCTTCATCTGCCATACAAACAGAGAGAGAAATTCCTGATGAGGAATTTCAGCCAGTCGAGTCGACGCTTTAGTGTTTGACAAGCTGTGCTTACGAAATAGTGAGCTCTACCTAGAGTAAGCATTTTGAGAATTCAGACAGGTTGGGGTTTTTTTGGCCTGATTTTGTTGTTTTTGTTCAGGTGGTGATGTATGCTCAGCCATAAAAGTGAGGAAAGTTGGGTTTGACTGTTGATGTTGCAACAATGTTTCTAAGCAAAATATCTCATTTCTAAAACCTGCTTGGAATGTGAGCAATAGAGCTGAATTTGCCAAATTCTCTCTGCCCATACCAGGCAGCTTTTGGTGGAGGTAGTGTGATGGTGTGGGGGGGGGACATTACCACCTCTGAGCTGCTTCTGGCCAGTCAAAAACCGAAAGCGGAGACAGGACGGCTGCAAGACCTGAGAAATGAGTCGCTTGGTGAGTTGGGTTGATTTCAACCCCCTGAACAGACGGATCCTAGATCCCTCCTTACGGTTCACTGCATTTGAAGTCGAAACTTGGAAATTCTGACTTCTCAACTGGAGCGCCCCCCGAAGCTGGACTTCCCATCACCTATTCTATTACCCCCAGTTCCGATTTGTAAGGTCAGCTTTGCATTTCAACATGGCCGCTACTCGTATTAACAGTACTGAACTGTAGTGGGAACATGTAATTTTACAAGACAATATTGTAAGAATGCTGTGTTTCCATTGACCGTATAATTGCGCAATTTGACATTTTGCTAAATAAATTTGCTTCATGGAAACGTGCTAATTAAAAAAAAAAAACTCATTTTTTGATAGAAAGCTTTGTCGTTGGGATGAAGTGTTTTTTTTGTCAATATTGAAATTGGCTTAATTCGCAAAACTGCAATGGAAACACTTTTTCTTTTTGCATCAAACGTCACATGATCAATAACTGGATGCAAAAAACCACAAAGACGATGACAGGAAGTAGTTGGCGGATGATGGAGCGGCATATTTTATAATGACTTATCTTTTTATCTATTTCATGGATACACTGAAATTGGGAAACTGTGTTTTTTTCCAATTATGAAGTAAATTCTTCTTCAGAAAGGGGCTGGTTGAGACCAAAGCACCAAACTGAATGTTTGGTGGGACGAGAGAGAGAGAAAAGGTAAAAACAATCGAGCTAGTTTTAATTTATTGCTTATTGTGGCAGGCCGATTTCACAAGACTGATCAAGATTCACATTAACCTATGCGAATAATGCACCAAGACACTGAAATCCAGCTGAGAGAATCAAAAAACCCCATCACACAACTCTCTATCTGTGGGGTCAAACAGCGCGACGGTTTAACTAAACAGAGACAATAGGAATCTATATGGGAGTTTTCAAAGTTTGTAGAGCAGGAAAAGTAATGAGTGAAACACCAGGGTGTTTATTGATTGCTTAGAGACTCGCCATCCTTCTTTATCGCTACACGGCCGCTAATGATAAACAACTCTTATCAGCCTCGCGGGTGAGCGACGTAATCACATTCTGCTCGTCTGCCTGCCTGCACTCACACACACCCACACACACACACACACAGGCTCAGCTGCTCACTCTGTCACTTAGTGACATAGAGAAGTCATGCTGATTATGATCTCAACTCTCTGACGGGGGGTTGCTTCCCTGAGGCCGCCGAGCCAAAAGCTCAGGCTCTTGCAAAAGAATTCGAACCCTTTGAACTTTTTCACATTACAGCCTCGAATCTTTATGCATATTATTAGGATTTGACGTAACTGATTAGTAACAAGACGTGCTAAAGGAAAAAGATGCAGACTGCGGATTTAAAATTTCCTTGCAAATAAAATTGGGGAACTTTGCTCCAGTTTCAAGTCTGCTGACAAATCTTCGAGGGTTAGAATTAAGCTCTGAAGATGTTCCTAGTTGACCTGTTTAAAATTTTTTAATTGAGTCCCACCACTAATTATTTTAAGCCAAAATTGCAATTACTCAAGAACTTCTTCTTCTTGAGTAATTGTATCTGGTTTGCCCCCTAAAACATGTCAGGAGGTGTTTTACTTGTTTAAGGTTGTGTTTCTACAGCTCTGAAAGAAGCAGACAAAGCTGTGAAGTGATGGGTTTGTTTCATTCTGACCAGCCTGCTGCTGGGTTGCCTTCATGTTGGCCACTGGGGAGCACATTTGATTCAGCTGCTCCTTAAATCTGTGAATGGACAGGGAGAAGTTGGGAACTGAAGCTCTTAGCTCACCCTCTTTCCACCTGTCACACTTTGGTGACTTTATTTGGACCTGACTGAACCCCCGCCGCCCACAGCTTGGCGGTATCTCCTCCATCTTAAGCTAAACGACTCCAGCGCACGTCGCAGCCCCTCCCTCCCCCCTTCGACCTCTCGGCACCGTGGCCTGCCTGAGGGGCAGAGGTCTGGGTCCGGGCGAGGCGAGGCAGAGCGGCCATGGGAAGAACCGGAGACCGGCTCAAATACGCTCGGTCATGCAGAAAACCGTGGGAGGCGAGGTGACGACGGATACACACACACACACACCCCTCTGTTCGCAGATAAAAAGGTCTGTTTTTTTACATCTTTTTCTTCACTTTAAAGGGGCAGTGTTATGTATTTTGCAGGCACATAACGCTGCACATTTTATGATTTAACGCCTTGAAATTGGACCTCTGTCTCTTTAAGAAACTCTTCTCTTTCTGAAACTCCGCCTCCAGGGAGTTCTGAGGAGGAGCTGCGCCGTTGAAGGCGGGGCTAGGTCCATCCTGTCATTTTTTTTAAAAACTGAGTGGTTACCATAGAGATTAAAGCATTTCTCAACCATGCATGGAAGAGTCAAAGCAACACTCCAGATTTGTTTTTGAGGAAACTATAAAATTTTACATAATATTGCCCTTTTCACAGTGTTTCCATCTCAGATGCTTTTTTTATTTAACATCTTTCACTTTCCCTATTACACACACATGCACACACACACACACACTCACACACAGTAGCAGCTGCAACAAGGCTCACTGCCAGATAATCCAGCCTTTGTTGGCAAAATACAAATTACAAGTCTTTTAGTGCTGGCTCGTCCTTCCCCCGTCTGTGTGATGTGGCTGAGAAAAAGAAAAATGTGTGTGTATCTACATCTGGGAGTGTGCGCGCGTCTCTTCGATATGAGGTGAAACATGCAGAGGGCTGAATGTGAGTGTTTGTGTGCTTGTCATGCCATGCGCAGGCAAGCGAAGCAGAGTGTGTGAATGCGAGTTCACGATGGAGTGTGTGTGTGTGTGTGTGTGTGTGTGGGGAGCGCTGGTTACAGAGAAAGCAGGCGGAACGGAGCGTGTCCAACCCCGCCGAGGGCCGGGGAGGGGCCAAACGTCAATTAGAGACGTCTCTCTTTAAACCGCGTCTCTGCTGAGGCGGCACTTCGTCTCTTTCATTAGAGTTCAGAGTCTTTACGGTCTTTGGACGGCAACCCACGCAGCTTGAACTCTGCTCTGAGACTGAATGGCTGAAAGCTGCTTCTCTGCAGTCAGAGTTGGTTCCAGTCTGAACCAATAGCAGCATCCGACCCATCAGTGATGTCACGTTTGATTGGTGCTCAGGTCGAGGCCACTGGTCTGTCCATCAGTCCAGACTTCACTGGTTTGCTGCAGGTTCAGGTTTTACCTGATTTCACTTTGGAGGTTTAAGGATGCAGAGCCAAAGTATTGTTGCACACGTAAATATTATTGCGATAATAAAGTTATTCAATATACTATAAGTTCCAAAGAAGCTCATTTGGCAGACTGAAAGTATCTTTTGAAAACCAATAATCTTAAAAGATGCAGCATGCAACTTTTATATATATAAAAAAAGTTTTTCACGTTTGTTAAAGTTATCATTATGTTGCAACAGGATAATAAGACAGATAAAATGTGAAAAAAAAAAATCAAGCTTTTCTTCCTTCTCCCAGTGCCAACTGAAGAAATACAGTCAGAAGCGACCAATTGGAGCCAGGAGGAGGGTCTTAGCGCTGTCAATCCCTCTCACCTTTTCCTGTTTGCTACACTACAGCTGATTCGCCACAACACAGCCTGCCAAGAATGCTAAGGCACCAATGACCATGGCTAAGTTATTTTCCTGCAGCAGTAAGTTGTTTTCCCCATTAGCATATTTAGCAGTACACGAGGTTGATTGACAGCGCTAAGACCCACCTCCTGGCTCTGATTGGTTGTTTTTGACAGGAAGAGGTGTATGTTTGCAAAAGCATCACTGAGAAGAGGCAGAGGAGCTCCATTTTTTTCATATATTTTCTGTCTCTTCATTGTGTCACAACATTGTGACACTTCTAATAAATATGGAATAAAAACATATTTTTGTAAAACTTACATACTGCAGCTTCAAACGTTAGACATTCTTTTCATGAAGGCTACATTTCTTTACTAAAACAGTTTTTTATGGATGTGTTGTAATATTCTACATTTAAATCTGAAGTGGGAAATCATGATGGTTAAATTAAATAAGGGCTCCACTCGGCCTTACATTAATAACTACAGTATCATGCTTTAAAAGCAAAGTCAAAACGTCTTGATTATTATTACTTTTCTTTTTTTTACATTTTCTTGATTTTATCTTCATCTTGCCTGTATGTTGTTTGAAATTTCTACTTGTGTAACACATCTAAACAATGTGTTTCAGTTAGTGATAATGTTCCTGAAATAAATGAATTTTTTTTCAATAATAATCTGACTTCATGAAGCCTACAAATATATGCTTCAAATAAATGTTTTTAGAGCGGACAGCTTCCCAGATGTTATAAAATGAGCCTGTTGCAGGAGGTCTGCATGCAGAGTCTCTATGAGACAGACGTTTATCGTGGCTATTAAGGAAAAAGGATGAAGCTACATTTTTCTGCATGCTTTCCCTGAACAATGTAGCTCCTTATCTCGACGCCGACATCTCTTAAAACGACTGCCGGCATTTTCAAATCCGTCATGTTGCGCAGCTGACAGACGGAAAGCCCGAAAGGATAAACCACGGCAACTTTGCTGTTGCCTGCTCAGGGTTACGCTTATCTGCTCAAAGTTTGCTTTCCCTTATCGCCTTAAAAGCGAAGTGAAATGCAGACACGTCTCCACATACAGCCATATTTAATAAATTAGAATATGAGGATCTTTTTGTTAGATACCAAGGATCTTCAAAGCAGAGCTCCACATTTTTTCAGAAATGCCCATTTGGTGGTTAGGTGGGCTTCTGGTAGGTAAACATCTGTGAGATGTTAGCGGCTTCAATCAGTTTAGCAACAAGGTCAGCCATGCCAATATTTTCCCAGATCTGCCCAACGTTGTCTCCTTTATTTACCTTCCCGCTCCCCTTTTTTTTTTTTGGAATAACCTTTCACTGAGATCTTAAGACGTGTCCGGATCACTTAAGCCGCTGACCATGTGTCATAACAGTGGACAGGATTAGGCACATTCTCAGCTTCATGGGTTACGTTGTGGGAAAGTGTGCTTAGCAAAAGAACGACCGGCATCACTCAGAGAAGGTCCAGCTGAAACGGACGAAGGAGACGAAAATTTCATTCAAACGTTTCTCCAAATACAGAATTCGAAATAGAGTTGAAAGCAAAAGATGACTTGAGGAAATATCACAAAGTGGGATCAGCGATGTCAGCAAAATCTCGTCTGGTTTTCACTGCAAATAAATTGCAAAGAAACTTCGTAGGACGATTTTCATGCATATGCCAGAGTAAACACGCGTCATGCAGACTCCGGTATTAATAATGCGCTGATGCGTCTACACAATTATCCTGGTAATTCATTGAGTGAAACTTTTGTGTATTCCTGTTTGGTTTGGTCTCCATCTTTGTTGCTAAGAGCTAATCCCTGTGCTGTTTCTGTGCTTTATTAAGACGTCAGTCACACAGACAAGGCACTTTAGCGAAGTCCGACCGTTCTGCTCTTACATAAAGGAAACACTTCTCCTCTAAAGCAACCATTACTTTTTTTTCCCTCTGCAAAGTTTACAAAGAGTGTTTTAATCACGGGCCATAAACGGCCACTTTGACTCTGACAATCGCAGTGTTTTTGACGCCTGTTGGCAAAGAAATATGGTTTAATGGATTAACCGGAATGAAAGAAAAATCAGCGTTATGGAGTATGAAAGAAAAAACAAACTGTTAAAGCTGCCTTGACCTTGACACTGTTGATATGCATAATGCTGCTCGCTGTAGTCGTCTAAAAATAATACTCACGTTGAGATTCCTCTTTCTGGCAATATAAACTTTATAATTAGTCAAAGGGCCAACAAAGAAACACAACGACGAGCCCACGGCTAAGGTTTACTTAAGAATCATTTAGAAAGGGGCGTGCTGTGGTGGCGCAGTGGTTTAGCACGCCCCACGTTTGGAGGCCTCAGTCCTCAACGCGGACGTCGCGGGTTCGACTCCCGGTCCCGGCAACCCTTGCTGCATGTCTTCTCTCCTTCCCCCTTCCTGTCAGCCTACTGTTGTGGAAAATGCAAGCCACTAGCGCCGCAAAAATACTCTTCGGAGAAAAAAAAAAATCATTTAGAAATGTGTGGTAAGAAGCTGGAGCATCTGGAGAAAAACTAACATATACACTGAATGAAAATCAAACTGCCAACAGAGTTTTAGAGCTTTAAACCCCATTAGTAATAATTTAAGCAGCAGTGATATTCTTAAAAAATATTTTAAAAAAGTTGACATAAAATCTAGAAACTAGGGGAGCAGCGATTAGTTTCTTGGCCTATCACTGATCTTCATACTTTAAAGGGGCAGTATCATGTGTTTGCCATTTTTTAACAGAATCTAAAAACTGTTATCTTCAATTGTTATAAAAATGCAATACATATACTGTATATATATACTGTATATATACAGTATATATATACAGTACAGACCAAAGGTTTGGACACACCTTCTCATTCAATGAGTTTCCTTTATTTTCATGACTATTGACATTGTAGATTCACACTGAAGGCATCAAANGTGTAAAACAACTGAAAATACGCCTTATATTCTAGTTTCTTCAAAGTAGCAACCTTTAGCTGTGATTACTACTTTGCGCACACACAACAACATAAAGAACATAGAAAATCACATCAAATAGAAGATAAATAACCAAACAAGCCTCCCACGCTGAGCTCTAACATCAGAGGCGTCATACTATAGATTCCAGGACCTTCTGTCAGCCTGAAAAGAGTTAAACCAGATTTGTGACAGTCTTTAGATTCTTTCTGTCCTGGGGAACAAGCTGCTGTCTGGAGCCATGTGATCACTCAGAAAGAGAAAAGTTTACAGCTCTGAACATGGAGGAGAATCACTCTCTGGCTAACGCGGTGATTTTTCCTCAGACATTTCTTGCCAGCACACCTGGAAACATTATGTGCTTCTAAAAGCTTTTACCACTCATTGGCAGCATTTACATAGTAATGTATTATTTTGTATAACTGGAATGCTTCAGCAAACAGCCATCTTAAGCTGAATGCACATCTGATTAAACCAAAATCACAACAACAATAATCACTATCAGCTCCGCAGCCTCCCACATGGGGGATGGTGTGATTAACGCTGGATTTCCCTTAATTGGAAATCCATATGAAAGATGTATGCTTATATTGCATTGTTTCAGAGGTTTAGTTGGATGGCAGGTCCTGGTTACCTTGGAAACAGAAGAATTGGTCCTTTAAAATAGGCTGGAAATTGGACTTTAATGCGCCTGGAGGCAAAGAAAATACACAAGCATATCAAAAACATTTCAAAAAAGGTTAAATCTGTTTTCAAAAGGTAATAAACTACATACACCTTCTAATGGATGAATAGCTCTTGAGCTTTCGACAACTTACAATTTGTCACTTTGCAAGCACCAGGGCCGGTCCAAGCCTTTTTGGAGACCCTAGGCAGATTTTCATTTGGAGGGGCCTCCCCATACCAACAGGCCAGTACCAGAGGATTTATCATTCCTAAAATACATCATTTGTAATTAGATTACATCATACCAGTGTTTTTATGGCTGCTAATTTAAGACTTACAGGAATAGGAAGTCAAAAAAATGTTTGGATTTTGCAACACAGAGTGGGATTTAAGTGTGCCATATTATTTTAATGGTTTGAAAGTAACACAGCTAATAAACACTGCCAACAGCAGGAAGAAATCAACCTATTTTATGTGTAACAACTATAAAAATAATGACAGTTTGGTGCTCTTGGGGTTCCTGCCTCAGTGGAGGCCCTAAGCAGCTGTAGAAGGTGAATTCCCACTAGCCATGTTTAGTCCACTTTAATCACTCTCATTCGTTTGAATAGAAAGTCCAGTTCATTTAGGGAAGTATGAACACATAATCGAACAAAAAAGCAAACTTTAGTCAGCCTACAAACCTAGGTCTCAGTTCGGTGGAAGCGTACTATAGCGCAGGGCATTCTGGGTAAATACAACCAAAACCAGCATGTGAGTCCAGTGACAGCAGGAGAAATGAGAAAGGCAAAAGAGAAAACCGGTAAAACCACTAAAATCTCATGCTACTCCATATTTGTCTACATTTTGTGAAAAAAGGAAATTACGTTCAGCGTCTTCATAGACTTTTGTGTCATTTCCTCCACTAGTTATTGGTGCAGCGCCACCACAGGCCAGGGCGGGAGAAATGCAGCAAATGTTGCAGTTTTTGGTCCCCAATCAGTCTGGACTATATGTGTGAAAACCTACAATCCACTATTAAAATATGAACTATTTTAATATGGAAAGGTAAAAGTAATTTGGAAAAAGCATCACTAGTTCTGTTTGTGTTGACTCAATAATTCAGAATTCAGTAAATTCCATTGAGTCGCTGTTTTTTGTTGTTTGTTTTTGGCTTATGAACTTTACTTATGAATTTTAGACTTCTACTAGATGTTTTCTTTTTTCAGAAACTTTGACTTACCAGAATAAACAGCATGATGATAGTTTGTTCAGTGATCTGTAAGCTTTTCATAAGGGAGGGAAAACTTTTTTTGTTAAAGTCAACAGCAAAATCCCAGTAGAGAGCAGGCGCAATTTTATTCAACAAGAAGAATCGGAAACGCTAAAATGCTTCCAACATTCAGGCTAATTACGTTTTCCCCCTTGCTGTAATGTGGAAGCTGTTGAATTATTTTGAACTTCAATCTAGAGATGCAAACTGATGCCTCATTTACATTTTTCATGGGTTAATACATATTTTCGCTTGGTCACAAATAGCTGCTGAGTAGAAGCTGGGACAACAGCTAGCATGTGTTCAGCATCACCTGCCGTCAGCTAACAGCCGGGAATCTGCCCTGACAAAGTAACGACACCTCAGCCTGATGGAGCACAGACAACAGGATATGGCTTGAAGGGAACTAGTGCCCTGTTAGCTCCCGGTAGCTAATGTTAGCTCCTGGTAGCTAACGTTGGCTCCCATTAGCTAAGGTTAGCTCCCGTTAGCTAACCTTAGCTCCCGGTAGCTAACGTTGGCTCCCGGTAGCTAACGTTGGCTCCCGGTAGCTAACGTTGGCTCCCGGTAGCTAACGTTGGCTCCCGGTAGCTAAGGTTAGCTCCCGGTAGCTAACATTAGCTCCCGTTAGCTAACCTTAGCTCCCGGTAGCTAACATTAGCTCCCGGTAGCCGCATCTTTTCGCCGCTGTATGTTTCTCATTCTGACCGCTGGCCTCCTCCTCTCTGCCTGATTTTCATGTCTCGCTGCCTTTCTGGGGGGATTTTTTTATTTATTTTTTCGATGTCTGCCCGTCTGCCGTTGGAAATCTAAAAAGTGATAAACAATGTTCAAAAGCGTTCTTTGAGGGCGAGTTCAAAGTCAAGTCTTCGCAGGCCTCCATTTTCTTCCCCTGCCTCTCCACACGCAGCTTATATATCAATATATTTATCTCCTCGCCGCTTCTCTTTTTATTGTCTCTCCAGAGTTTATGGCAGTCTATTTCATGCTCCTTCCTGCTGTCAGCGGTGGCATACTGCAGCCCCGGCCAGCTGCTCTGGTTAAACATGGCTTCGCTGCGTCTGCTTGGCGGTTTTGTTCAGTGTGACCACCTCTGCTGTCCTCCCGGAGCCAAAACATTTTGTGTTATGACAGCTAAAAGTAAGCGAGCGTAATTACGGCAGCATAGTAACCTGAGTGTTTCTGTGTGGGCAACGGCAAACACACACACGCACGCACGCACACGTTTAAATAGACTGCATCCAAAATAGAAGACCACAAATAACACACAGTAGTAGAAAGAGCTTTGAGAGCACTTCTGGGCAAACGACTCTCTTTGAAGGATTTGAGAAACTGAGCGAAATGTGATTTGAAAGACCTTCATTTTTCTTTAGACGCTGTGCAACAATCAGACACTTTTTGACAAACACTTTTTAGCTGCTACAGTCTGTCTGAAGACCCTCTTTGAACAGGCTACGACTGTTTGGGAGGAAGAGCAGCGGACAGCTGCAATAAAACATGCCTCCGCACACATCTAACGCTCAAATAAACGAAGCCGGTATTAATGTAAATCTGATTTGAAAGTCCATGGGACACACCATTTTTTATTTATTTATATGCATGAAGGCCTTCCATTTGTATCAGTTACATGGTAGCTGACCCTTTCTTTGGTCCTACTCCTGCTTACAGCTGTCAGCAAACACCCAAGCAAAAACTAGAGATGCACCGATCTGATATTAATATCTGTATCGGTACCGATATTGGAAAAAAAAAATTTCTTGATTGGGTACTGGTGTCAATGTGCCCGATCCGTAAGAGCAGATCCATTCATTCAGCCTAATTCTATGTTTTGTACTCCAGCAGCATCATGTTTTATTATTATTTTACATTATATTTAGAATTCATAATTGCAAGTCCTGAAACATTTGTTGCAGTTTAGTTTTTACTAAATAAAAACAACAATAGGTATAATAAACTGAATAACGTTTCAGTTTATTATTTCTTTAACACAGCCTGTTTTACTCCTAATTGCGCTGGCTGAACAAGTTAAAGTTATTTTTACGTGTTTGACCAAGCGACTGGAGATGTTGGTGTGTTTCAGTGTGCTGTTCTGGTTTAAACTGTATTACCCATTCCGGGAATTTTTACTCAATTTGAACTAAACTCATCTTATATCATCATTTCTCCCTCTTTTAGAGCTGGGCCTTCCATTCTCACGATAGTCTGTTTGGACAGGATTTCTATACTAGACACCTAAACCTCTAAAGGCGCCCAGTCTTACTTTCGATGGTCCGCTAAGCCCCGGACCATAATCTTCTTCGATATCAACTCCCTCATTTTCACCCTCACTCCTGTCTGTCTCTGCCTCAGTCTCATCCAGACTCCAACTGGAAACCCCCCCCCAGAGTGAGATCACTGGCACCCAGGTCTGTGTGTTTTCACAAGTGCGTAGCCTCTTCGCTCCGTTCTGTCCGCCACAGCATGTGTAAAACGAAGAGCAACTTTGAAGACGGGGCGTTAAAGTCCGTCGGGCCGACCCCTCTTCAAAGCCGTGGTGGTATTACGTTTGGATCCTGGGGGATTTAGCAGGTCCTGCTTGACTACTGTTGTTCAAAGACGAACTCCAATCTGCCTCACGAGTGTCTCTCCAGCTCGGCCTGCCTCTTCCCAGCTTTGCCTTTATTTAGTTATAATTTGCTCAAGCTGGGCGTGCTCTTTCAATAAAAATATTTCACTTAAAATGTCTCGACAAAGCATCTGTTTTTGAAACCCCAATTACAGATCAGAGATTCCAGTGTTTTTGTTCTATTTGAGTCCAGACGATTCATCTTGTAGTCTAGAAGAAAAAAAAACAAAAACTATTTGATGAAGTGCCTTGCAGAAGTCTTCACACAAATTGATTTTTTCCCTACATTTTGCCTTGATTATACCATAAACTGCATCATATTTGTCATTATTGTTGTCCCGGGTCGATATTGATACCAGAAATCGGACTGATATCAGCCAGAAAACGATATCTGATTATAGCGACCTCATCTAAAACAATATCGCAGCTTCAGCTACATTTGGCTCTGCATCCCCAGAACCAAAACCAAACGAGGAGAAGCAGCATTCAGCACCTATGCACCACAAATTTGGAACAAACTTCCAGAAAACTGTAAAACAGCTGAAACACTGACTTCCTTTAAATCTCGACGAAAAACCCACCTGTTTAGGATTGTATTTGAAACGTAATCAATTACAAATTTAATGATGGAACTTGACTTCATGTCTTGTTTTGATTGATGATTCTATGTTGTAATTGCACAAAATCCGTGAGGGACGGCGGAGTCCCTGCTCGAAATTCCGTGAAAGAGGTGTACGGAGCCTCGTGCCAGAAGCCCATTGAAAGGCTGTTTACATCGTTTAAACTGTGTGATTGTGAGCGTGATTGGGAATAAAAATAGCAATAGGTATTTTGTTCCATATAACACAGTAGGAGTGAAACCGGTAAACTTTTTATGGATGCAAACCTGTTTAGGATTGTATTTGAAACGTTCTCAATTACAAATTTATGATGGAACTTGACTAAATGTCGAGTTTTTATTGTTGATTCTATGTTGCATTGTGTTTCTGTTTTTGATATGATGTAAAGCACTTTGAAATGCCTTGCTGCTGAAATGTGCTATACAAATCAAATTTGATTGATTGATTGATTCAGACATTTTAGCAAGCTGTTTACAAAATCTCCGACACCTCATATTTTCTTGCTTTATTTGACTTTGTATGACAGCACATTCTTGCCACCATTTCTTTACTTTTAGTTCCCATTATCGTTTTCATTTTATTTAGTTTTTTGATGGACTGCAGTGTGTTCAGCAATGCTTATGCACCACAAACACAAAACAGACAAATCCTGCGATCATGTCAGTTAATAATCTTGTCACAACTCATCCTACGACTGAAAGCCACAGAACGAGGAAGTTGTTACTCCTCTGGCGATAAGCCCTGAAAGTATACTGAAGCTGTGCTGCCACAAGCCTTTCACACAATGCTCCCAGTAATTGATGAGACATATTCTACTGCATAATGTGAACTTCACAGAAACATGCAAAATAATCCATGCTATGGTCAGGTCAGATAGAATTAGACTTCCTAGTTTGTGTGGAGGCAAACTAGCAAGGCACACGACCCTGAACACACGATGTCCAGCGTTAAACATGGTCCGCCTGTGGGGAGTACAATAACAAGGTTGATGAAGTCAAACACAACGTTTAACTTTATCTAAGGCGCCACAAAGGCCTTGAATCTCGGGAAGATGTCCACCTTCTAGCATAACACCATCTGTGTTTCCACTGATCATGTAATTGTGCAATTTGACATTTGTCATTTATTGAATTTGTTTTGGCCAAATCAACGTTGGATTGTTTCGCCAAACTGCAATGGAAACAGTGCTGCCCATTCAGCTAGTGATGGATACAAGCAGTCAGTCGTAAGGTCCGGCAAACTCTTGTTGACTTCGCCAATTGCAGCAAACGCTTTTTATAAAAATGTAAGAAGATTAATGTTCATAAGTGAGCAGAATTTGTAAAATGCAATCAAATGTTGCTTAGTGGAGAAGGTGTGCGTCTAATCATCAACCATCAGGTAGCCTACAATGTACGGAAAAAACTGGTCAGTATCTAGACTTCTGTACATTATTAAAAATAATAGTGGCTAAATGCAGCAGGTATGGAAAACCACAAATGCAAAAATTCAATCATATACAAATCTATTCTTAGTCTCTTCATGTTAAATAAAAAATATTACTTATTATTTAAATATATAGTCATTATTTCAGTTTGGGCCATGCAGAACTGATATAACTGTTTCCATAGCAACGACCAGAAGCTGTGGATCATTGAATATTTTGATAAGTGGGAGGACGTGCTGACACCAGCACGTCCTCGCTGACCTGATAAGTCAGACTGTCCACAGTCAAAGCAATATTAGTGGCTGTACAAAGACGACGGTACAACCCAATCTCAAGTGTGAGAGTTCAGACGCAAGAAAAATCTAACCCGGTTGGGGAAGATTTATCTGTGGCTGACCTCACAGCCAAAGCTTTTGCTGAACTGACAGCACAAGTTTTGGCTCCATTGATTCCATCTCTCTGAAAGGCACATTTACGATCGTCTTTCAATTACCAGAAGGAGACGGAGTCGACAGAGTCGACAGCCTCAATTTGAATTAATAACTAGAACAGGTCCAGTTAGTAACGGTGTGAGGTTGACCAGTACTTACTTTAGATCAAACTGAGGTCCCGGGCCACTGATGGTCCGCAGGCGCCTCTTAATGGTTCCCTGAGTTACTTCATGTAAACAATTGTTTATTTGCTGTGACGTGAGCTCAAAGTGCGACGCTACAGTTAGCTTACCGTAGGATTGTGTTTAAGTTAGTTCCGGTGTAAAGAGAAACGTTATTTATCATGTAGATGTGATCCGTCTGAGACTGGATCACATCAACAAACACATCAGGAGGGTTTCTAAGCTAGCTGTTTCCAATTTTTTATAAATTCTACCGTGTTTGAGCCCGAACTAGGCATGATGCTTCCTAACATAAATTAGCTGGACTTGTAGAAGAAGAAACCATGGCTGTGCTGGCAAAAACAACTTGGGGAAAACAATCAGTCCCTAACTTCTGACATCCGTCACGTCGCCTCTCGTGGTTAAGGGTCAGTGCCGTGTCTAATAATAATTTCTATTCTGGTGTTCTGTATCCAAACAGCTGCAAATAAAACAAAAATGATTAATAGTTTTGGATTCCTTCTACAGGATATTTCAGAATATGCTCACCGACTGCATAATGTGTGACAACCTCACCTCATGATCCGAACATTAGGTACCGACTTGTCTCATGTATCCCTACATGTGTTGTTACACCCCTGCTAAGTGGTGTAGTTGAAGCCTGTGTAATGCTGTTACCTGGTTTCACTCAACCTTAAACACTCATCAGACTGAATTCCTTCCCAGCATTTAAGGTGTGCCAAAACAACTTATTGCAACACACATGGGAGAGCGCAGCAGCAGTTCTTTCTGCGGCCACACCTTGGGCCAAAGGGAGACAAGAAATGACGGATATTGATTGCTGATCAGCTCAGCTGCAGACGTTCGCCCCCCACCAGGTGTGAAATACCAGCGGAGAGAAATAATTAACACAACGGCAGGGCATGGTAGGACCGAGGGGCTTTCTGGGAGTCGTGTTTTCACGACGCTCCGCCCACCGGTTCCACAGGTTGGTCTGGTGGTTCTAAAGTTGACAGCCGCTGAGCTCCGGTCTACTGTGACATGCTCCGTCAGGTTTTTGGATTGCTGAAATCTTGGCACGCCAAATAATTGGTGATTAATCACCTTTCAGAATAAAAACTTAAGCACAGAAGCTGACACCGTTTAGTTTACGTGGTTTGACACACAGTTACCCGTTGTCCCTTACATGAGCTACTGGAGTGCAGCAAAAACCATTTCCAGGTCTTCCCACTGGATTAGCGCAAACATTTTTCACCAGCTGCGTTTCTGTTAACCATGTAATTGCACAATTGGACATTTTGAAAATGAATTTGCTTAATGGAAACACGGCAATTTTGAAAAAAATAAAAAATCCTGTTTTAAAAAAAAAAATGTTTTGAACCTAAGATGAGGTGCTTTTTATTGGCCGTATTGAAATTAGTGTATTTCACAAAACTCCAGTGGAGACAGTTTTTCCACACGAGTCACAGATGTTGCCACTGGATAAAGAAAACAGGAAGTAGTCGGAGGATCACGGCACGTTTTTAACGCCTTATCGTGTGAACAAACTCCTGTACGCGTTATTCTAATTATGTCTCAAATTTAATGGAAACACTGCATTTGCGAAATTTCTTCAACGTTAGCAGGATATCGACAAGGTTTTGTTCACATTTGTTATGGAAACAGCATTCCTGTGCCTAAGTCGAGTGAAAGGATTCTGGTGCTACACACCGATTGTTCGTTTTGTTTGTCCACATTAGTTGAGATAGAATTTATTTTTTTCTAAATAAGTGGTTCTTTCAAGGTTTGCCCATACTTTTGACACTATTTATCTTTCCACCAAAGCAAACATGGTGATGATGGACAGAAGGTGAATAAATTAACTCAACTTAAAAAACGTACGTGGGAAGAGAAAACAGGAACCGGGTGCATCAAGATAGCGGGGCATAGCAGGAGAAACCAGCAAGGAGTCAGTGAGTGGAACACAGGTGGTTAAATCCTGGTTGGTTGATCGCTGGAACAATGTAGAGGTGCTAATTAGGAAACCAGGTGCAGCTGAGAGGGGAGAGCAGAAGGCAAGCTGAGGGAGAGGGAGACAAAGAGGCACAGGGGAGTAGAGATGGGCTAAATGTAATTCTAATGGACTAAAGAATAACTAAACACAATGAATAAACATGAACAACAATGAATAAGCACAGAGTGAAGTGCAGTAAAACAGAAACAACCATCAAAACAACTAACCCGAGATCCCGATAAAACATGGATGTAAAACGTAACATTTTGGTCTCATTTGACAAGGAGTCTCAAGCCTTTTCTCAACGAGGCCTCTGAGGTCTAATTACACTCGGCTGGGCTTGATTTACTCATTATAGGACTTTTTATTTTGCGGTGTTAGGGCAGAGGGGTCTGAACACAAGTGCCAGGAATTTAAAAATGTTTTAACCCTTTGAGCCCCGGAGTCTCTTGGAACTAATTATCTTGGGACGATTGTTTTGGTTTGTTCTGTCCATTTCGGAAAGTTGCACGATTTTGGCCTGTCGCTTAAAATGCCATTAAAATCCGCTGAAATCTGGGGTCGCAATGTGACAAAATAAAAAAAGAAGAGTTAAAAGTGTTTGTTATTAAAAAGAGGTTAAATAAAAACACATTCGCACTTTGAAACATTTGACGTTCTAATTGTCTTTCAAATGAATACATTTTCTTTTTCTTCACAGAACAAAACTAAATGATAGAACTGAAGAACCATGACGCATGCACGTTTTTCTCCTTATGATATACATACCCTAATGGTGAGATACACACCCAAACAACTCCCAACAACCCACACTGAACCACAAGTCCTGGCTGTGGATCATTTCAGCCACTAATTTCTTGCTGGGAAGCCAGATTTCTTCCCTGCACATGCTTGCGTGAAGGGAGCCGCGAAGGCCCTCCAAATGTTGGGCTCCATGGGAAAAGAAAATCAGCGGACCCTCAGATAACGTGGGGTCACCGGCAGCCCGACAAACCGGTCCTGTTTCTGTTGTCGCCAGGCGGATTTCTGTTCTCCGAAACGTGAGCTCCTCTCATTCTGCTTTCAGATGAGTTATTACAGATAATTAGTCCTTGTTTTAATCGACATGAGAAGTTTACACAACAAAACAATAGGGTGGGAGGAGGGGAAAAATGTTTAATTCATGGCATTTATGCGGCTGTTGACTCAAAGACAAATGACTGAGCAATTACTGCTCTGGAGGAGCCGTCGCTTCCTGCTGTTTGGCTGCATCAGATCTTCACGGCTGACGCCGGCCTGGAGGTGCAGCCTGCGTGCTTCCAACATCCCATAATTGCTGCGCGCTCTCGACGCCGTCCTAAAAAAAAAAAAAAAAAAAAAATCAGTGGAACCGCCGTCGGCGCACGACTCCAGCAGATGAAGATTGCCGCTGCGGCTCCTGGCAAAAAAAGAGACTATCGCTTCAAACCGCAAAGTTAATAATGCGGGACGGTGCCAGGGGCCCGATTTCAAGGGTCTGGCTTGAACCGATGACCCCGGCGTTCAAAAGGGAAGCCGGGGAGTCAGGGCGAGGGTGAAATAAAAACGTGGGTCCTTTATTGGAGCGTCAGGAGATCTTTGAGGTGTCACCAGACGCCTGGCAGCGCAGTCTGTGAAGCTGCTGTAACTACTTTAGGTGAGGAGGAAAAAAGCAAACAATTCCCACAACAATTCCAGTGTTTTTAATGAACACATTTTGAGCTAACAGATTCTGCAATGTTCTGCCAAAGTATTCCTACCTTTAGTCCTTTTCAACATTTTGACATTATCTCATTACAACCACAAACTCTGCTCTTATTCTGCAGCTTTTGAAAAAGGTTTGTCTATTTCACCCTGATACCACTGAATGCATCTCTGCACTACCAACTGCTTTAACATGTCATCTAATTAGTGAAAGAAAAAACAGTTAGATTGTTTTTATCAGGAGACATTTCACCATATATCAAATAAAACATATCTGCCACATTCACATCACAAAGGTTCACTTTAAAACATTTTATGTATAACTGGTGTGACCGTTGTTTCTTTTAAATGGTAATGATTTAAAGGCCATCTGCAGAGGTGGATAGACTCAACTAATAGTAGCACTTCTTTACGCAAGTGAGTAAAAAGGACTCATCCAAGAAATCACTCAAGAAAGAATTAAAAAAGCATTTGATTGAAAAGTTACTAAAAGGGGCAGTAGTATGTATTTTCCAGGCATATAGTGGCATTTTATAGCACAATGAGTCACTATATTAACTTCAGCTGTTATTGGGCCTCTGTTGCTTTAAGAAACGTCTGCTCTTTCTGAAGCTCCGCCTTCAGGAAGTCATCACATTGCTCTTCTATTAACCCTTTAACGATGTTTTTAACCAGCGTTTCAGGAGCTACTTCTTATTATGAACTCAGCAGACACGCAGGTCCACCAGGTGTTTGCTAATTGCTGCTGGCTAGTCTGAAGGAGCAGAGTGGGGGAGGGGCCAGGCTGCTCTGTGAGGCAGAAGCTTAGAAAGAGCAGCTCATCGCCTTGAAACAAGGACACGCTGTGTCTCGAATGGTTGCCGTGGGAGATTAAAGGATTTGTTCAAACTAAACTTTTTGGGGGGGTTGTTTCTTTAAAAACAACTTGTTTGTTTGGGGTTAGAAAAAGTCCATTAAGCGTGGAACAAAAATGTAATAAAATTTTTCTTGAAGGAGCAATGACTCATCTTTGTAATTAAGTTGCACTGAAGGAACACTGAAGAATGATGCTCCACGATCGCAGCTGAAGGAATCAATATAACTTGTCTGAACATGAAAGGTAATAAGTTAAGGAGGAACAATAATAGCCTGTTAGAATCTCATTTCACAACGTACCTCCTTTATATTACCTGTGAGAGACAGAGCTCATAGTTAATGATGAGAATTAAGAGTTCTGTGCCATTTGACTCATCTGACTCTTTTGGCTCCTAATTTGCTCTTTAAGTACAGTGTGTTATTATTATAAAAAAAATTTTTACCGGTACACAATTATGAACTGGAAGGTTTTGGTGCAGCCTTGTTGGTTCTGTACGCACATGAACACAGTGCTGTGTTCAAAGTGAGTCTGCAGAGAAACTTTAAAACCCGACACCAAAACTAAACAGTGTGAACTCCCAGTTATCACCAAGTACAGTTAAGGTCAACCACAATAGCCGCATCTCCATTAAAATTAAAATTGCCACAGTTACTACTGGTGGAAGTGACGAAGACGACGACAGGAAGTAGTTGGAGGATGAAGGCACGGCGTGTGTTTCGTGCGATTTTAACAGTTTCTTATTTAATGGAAACACCTCAATTATAAAATTGTATTTTTCTTCCAACTTTAGCGGAACGTCGTCAACGCTTTGGGCCCATTTGTAATGAAAACGCAGCCTGGTGATGATGGAGACAGAAGGAATGATCAAACCAAAGGTTTTCATGCTCAAATATCAATGCAATCCCATTGAAAAAAAAAAATCTTGAATGGTCAGTATTATGTAGATGCAACCTCTTTGCCATCTTTACATCATGTTATAATGTTATTCCCTCATCAAAAACCTTCCTTGAGTGTTGCCTTGATTCTTTCATGCATGTTTGAGAAATCCTTTAATCTCCATGGCAACCATTCAGCTGTGCAAAATGCCTGGTTGGACCTAGCTCCGCCTTCAAGCACAAAACTCCTCCTCGGAGCTGCAGTTTCCAAGCTTCTGAGCTTGAAACTCCCCCACTCAGCTCCTTCAGACTAGCCAGAAAAAAATAGCAAACACCTGGTGGAACTGTACATGAGCTGAGCTCGTTATAGGAGCCACTTCTCAGTGCAATGCTGGTAAAAAAAAAAATGCTAAAGGGTTAATAGAGGAGATATGTTGTGATGACTTCCTGTAGGTGGAGTCTCTGAAAAAGTAGGAGTTTCTTAAAGAAACAGAGCTCAAATTTCAAGGAGTTTTATTTAAGTCATATTTTATCTACAACATTGTTGATTATGCTATAAAATATCACTCTGGGCCTGGAAAATGCATAATAATACTCTCTTTAAAAAAAACTGATTATTTTCAGGTGGTTTTAATGTTTTGTCATTTATCCAGGGATTAGCTGCGCCTGATTGTTCTTAATTCAAAAGATTAAACCAAATCACTTTGAAGGTACTAAACGTAATAAAATCAAACCTATGGGCAACCTAAAAAAAAAAGTGCATTTTTTAACTTTAGCAGGAAGTCAGTATCCTGAGATGAAACCTTACAAGCCCAAAAGATGCTAACACGGCACTTTGCTGGGATTTCAGAATAACGTGCAGCCATTGAAGTGAGGCAAGAAATGTAGAGATGTAGAGTGTTTCAGTTCAGATGTGAATAATGAACAGAGGCAGTATGAGCTGAAAGAGACAAAGGAGGTAAAAATACAGATATGGAGTATGTATAAATAACCCTTTTTATTTTATTTTAAATTCAGCGCAATCTACCAGACACAAGAATTTGGGTCAGAACACTTTGAAAAAGTGTGGCTAACCGAACTCCTGGCTTTCAGGAACATCCAGACTGAAAATAGCGCAGCTGAAAGACGAAGTAAATCAATAATGTGGGAACTCGCACCACATGAAACGCATGTCATCCTGGAAGCAATTCCATCCGCATCCAGAACCGGCTTTTGGAGATGAAGGAAGGTCGTTACGCTGAGGCCGCTAGCTGTCAATGCTGTGATGCATATGGGCTAATGTATGGAAAGTAGAGGCTGTGCGAAACCGCCTTCATTATCTGAAGTTGAACGGGAAGTTGCCATCTGTACGGCGGAGCAGCAAATTGGTGGGGGAAAAGGAGGCGGGAGATAAAAAATCCATGCACACAACAATACGTCTCGGGGGAAGCAAAGGCTTTTAGCTCCTTCTCTTTAGCTGTCGTTTAAGTGGAACTGTAGTGGCACCAATCCAAACTTTTAACTCCAATTTTACTAACTTGAAGGAAGCCTGGGACGTCAGAACTGTTGTTTTTCCTGCTTAACCTGGAGCCAGTTTCTAAAATGGATGACTTGGCAGTTTCAGTAAGCAACCAATTTGTCTGCTGCAGGAGTTGTCACTGTGCGGATTCACAGAACGGAGCCGTAATGAATCCAAGTTCCAGACAGAAACATTCTGGGATCTTTGGAGGATTTTAAAAGTCGAGGTTTTACACAGTTAGCAGGGACGGCGAGTACGGGTTTCCTAAGGCTGCAAATGCGCCGCATCAGCAGAAAAGATGGGCTGTTTAGCACATCTTGCAAACTCAGCTGGAGAATCACAGGAATCTCTTATTAGATGACCCAATTCAGCATTCTGTAGTCTTTATGGGGGCATTCACACCAGCCATGTTGAGCCAAACTCTAGTTTGTTTGTCTAAAAAGTCCGGTTCATCTCGGGAGGTGTGAATGCCTTGTCAAACTTTGATTGACCCAATCTCTGGTCCACCTAAAAACCTAAGTCCTGGTTTGGTTGAAGTGAACTCTGGTGCGGTTTGAATGCATATGCGAATGTAAGTGGGCCGGAGTCCACTCCAAAAGCAGGAAGCGGACAACAGTGCAGGGCATTCTGGGTAAGTACACCCGAAACAAACGCATGAGTTTAGCACTAGCGGGAGAATTGACTCGTGGTCTTCAGCCAAAGACAACAGAGAAATCCTACGACCATTAAAATCGGTCACCACGCCATTTCTCTTTACATTTTGTTAAGAAGGAAGTTTCGATCAACACCTTCGTTTTCATTGACCATAAAATTGTGCAATTTGGAATTATGAAAATGAATGCCGCACGTTAAGGGGCTTGATTAAAAGACGCCAACGTCTCCTCTGACGGCTGACAATGAACGCTGCAAAATAAAAATACCTCATGGAACCATTTACATCCATTAGCATCGTGATTTTTACTTATTGCGTGAACAAACTTATTCTAGTGATTTTAATCACATTTTGGATTTAATGGAAACACAGCAATTGCGAAATTGTCTTTTTTCAAAATTAGATCAACAAAGATTTGCGCACATTCGTAATAAAATTGCAGCCAGTGTCTTCTTCTTCAGAGGTTTTTTGTGTGGTTTCCTTCAGTAGTTCTTGGTGCAGCGCCACCTCAGGCCAGGTGGAGAACAGGTTATTGAGGGGTTTGGTTAGTTTGGCACAGAAAATGTAAAGAATGGTCCAGTTCTGGTCTCCAATCCAACTGAGTCTACCGGACTAACGGGTGTGAAAACACCGCAAGATTGAGGTTACTTTAGATTTCTTTGTTTTTGTGGCACTTCACCAGTGTTTTGTGAAATTTACCCCATGACACACTACAGCCAGTGTAGTTTGTGGTCATAGTACATAAGTGATATCAAAAATATTCATCACATTACTTAAAACTTACAAGTAATAAACTTTAATTGCCTCCCCGACACGTTTCCAGATAGGAGTGCAGCTGAAAGGATCCAGCGGCTGGCAGAGCCACACACAAACACCAGCAGAGAGACAGGCAGTCATTACTCTAACAGCGCCAGTGATCAACACTAATTATCGTCTTTGACCAGGGGAGGACCGTCTTCCAATGTGTCCCTCGCCGATGACAGTTCATTACTCACCAGCAGCTAAGACCAAAGGGGGCCCAGCTGTCAGGAATTAGAGCAGAAATCTGCTCCTGAAACTTTACTACCTGAAGAACGTCAAAAATAAAACCACACACACACACACACACACACACACACACACACACACACACACACACACACACACACACACACACACACACACACCGTGCTACAGAAGTGGCTGCTCCTTCACATCTACAGCATCTTGGCAAGGTAATAAAAACCTGAGGATTTTTCAGTTTTTGACTCATTACACTGAGTAACTTCATGTGCTTTACTGGGATTTAACTCGGTAAAGATCGACACCAGGTAGCACAAAATCTACATGTGTTTTGCAAAACTGCAATGAAAACACTTTTTAAAATTTATTTCAACAGCCGGACGTTACTACTTGCATAGAAGATGACAGGAAGTGATTGGAGGATGAAGGTTTGTTTTTGATTTTTTCTCAAAGTGCAGCTGGATCCACCAGAGCTCTCACTGCTTCACACAGTTCAGAAAACGTTGTGTCATTCCAGCGTGTTGAATCCACAGTAAAATCTGTAAAATCAACTGCAATTTTCCCAAAACATAGCATACGTAGCCGCTCACAAGTAGCTTGTCGCTCCAAGGCCTGAATGAGACGCAGACGACGCCTCTGATTGGCTGATAGATGATGAACACTTGACCCATGACTGAATTGTAAATATATCTCATGGAACTGTTTACATCCGTTGCTGCCATGATTTTTAATGACTTATCCCATGAACAAGCTTATTCACAAGGGATTTTAATTCCATTTCATATTTAATGGAAACGTTGCATTTGCAAAATTGTGTTTTTTAGACATTAGCAGAACACTGACAAAGCGTGGTGAACATCTGGAGCACAAAGCTTGGGACATTTTAAAGTGCAGTTTTCTTTTGCTGTGTTCCTTTTTCTTTCTTTCTGTTTTTAGAGTTTTGTTTGTACTTATTCAAATTCATGTGACAAAAAAACTCTGAACGGCCTTGTTGCTGAAAATGTGCTATATAAATAAAATTAGCGTACTTTACATTTGTCATGGAAACGCAGCTACTGTCTCCGGGGCGGCTACTCTGTCACCTCTATCCACCTGCTACTCTGCACATGCATACATATTTTTTCTTTTTTATATTAATATTTCATTTCATTGTTTTGCATCCATACATCAAAACAGTTTCCTAGCCTGTTAACTTGTTTACAATGGCGATAAAAGTGATTTTGACTCTGAAAGTCTAAATAATTAGTGTCCAGGATGTGCGGGGTCTGCAGAGATGTTAGCTGTCCTTTTTTTTCTGACCCTGCATGGTCTGCGACATTTCTTGATGGAGGGAATTTCAAGAAAGAGCAGAGCAGAAAAACACATTGAAGTGCTTCTTGTGTAGCTCACAGAAGTTACTCCGGTTTGTGGTTGGATATGACATAATTTAAAAAGGTCAAAGGGCATACAAACCTCCAGAGACTGGTTTCCTGAATGTTGGAAGGGGGAAAGCAGTGTTTATAGTAGCTCTTATCTACTATACATTCTACAGAGACACTCACTGTTATCGGATAAGAACATCTAAAAGTCTGCTTGTAAGAGTAAAGTCACAGAAATTGTACTCAGTTGCGTTTTAGACAGGATGCCGGATATTTAGGTGATTGATTCCTGCAGCTTTTTGGTGAGGATTTGAAGCAAGGCTGTGAAATGAAGAACCGGAGCATTGAGATTACTTAGAGGGGAAAAAATAAATAAATAAATAAATAACAAAAAACTATCATCCCAGGAGTGGATGATGGTTCACCAGCAGGTCAGACGGTGCTCAGCTCAGCGATGTTGCAAAACACGGATGATCTACATCTCCGATTCAAGAGGCCTCAGCAACTGAGATGAATGTTAAAGTTCACGGCAGGACGGTTAGGAAAGGGCTGGAGCGTTCGGGACGGTTACCACGACAACGAGTTTGATCTGAGTGCATTATTAATACGCAGCAACATATTTGATTGAAAAAGTTTTATGTGCAGAATTTCTCCTGCACATGAAATCTAAATGAAACATATTTGTTTAAAAAGTTTTGATTGATCAGAAATCATTTCCTACACCAAGCTGAGTTCTGGTTTAATGCTTTCTGTTGTAAAGTGGGAGATGTTCTTCTCCACTGTCGCCACATGCATGATCAGGATGAGTATTTAGCTTTTTACCAACATGATCCACTGACTTTAACAGTTTTGCTCTCTAATAACCTTCATATTTTATTGTTGTTTCTGACCTAAACATGATGACAAGGTTGGTTTGTACTGAGGTGAACTGAATAGAGACTTCTGTTTTCTAAAGTTCCTTATAACAAGATTTGTTGAAATTTGCACCAATATTTGGGGAAAAAACTGCATTTCATGTTTTATTGATTAATACAATTAGTTTTTACTTTATTTTATTTATTTATTTATTTTTGGTAACACTTTATTTGAAGGGGTGTGCATAAGACTGACATAACACTGTCATAAACATGACATGACACCTGTTAAGAACATGAAGGAGTATTTATGAATGTTGTCATGACGCGTCATTCGGTAAATAATGAGACTTAATGCAAAGTTGTACTAAAATCCTGCAATCTGAGTCTATTTTAATGTCAACTTTGCATCAAAAATGTCATTATTTACTGAATGACACTTCATGACAACAGTCATAAACAATCATGAAGACTCCTTCATGTTCATAACAGGTTTTATGTCATGTTCAAACAAGGGGTTGTGCATAATAAGTGTTACCGTTATTTCTAAATGCATGGATTACTTTTTGTTTCGAAATAAAGACTTTCTATAAGAAATGGCTAGTATTTTTATGGATTTTATCATTTTTGTCTGTGTTTTTCCTTGTTGTTTTTATATAGTGTTGCAAAGAAAAAGCTAAAAATACGACAAGAACGTCGTCTGCTGCAGGTAAGATAGTTACCGTTCAGCACCTCTCAACAGAACCACACTTGATCTTGGAGAAAACGTGCCTTCAAACACGAACAAGAAAAACGTTTCTCCTCTGAAGACATTTCGATTCGAGTGCTTTGTGAAATTTGCGAAGACAAAACAAGACTAGAGCTTGACAGTCAGACGTACCTCGTCAGCAGCATGAAGGCAGAAAGCAAACGTCACGAGAGCAGCTGGTGGTTCATCTTTGCAACCTCACGGCCCGTCTGTCTCTCCAGTTTTATCACCTGAAAGCAGAGGCATTGAGTGAGGACTGAGTTCTCACTTCAGCGCTGGCCTGCCAAGCCGTTGCAGGGTTTGGCAGGCCAGCGCTGCATAATGACGGTAATTCAATTCCTTCTAACAGCCGAGGTGTAATCGTTTAACTCTGTAGTGGTGTCCTGGATCTTAACTCGCTCCGTCAGACAGAGGGAAATGAAAAATCATGTCGCAGAACTGGAGGTAAATCGTTGTACAAAAAAAAAAAAGTTGCATCCAGCAGTTTCTTCTCAGCACTTCTGCATCTGAGTAAAAACAGAGGTTTTCTCCTAACAGAGAATAACACATGAAACACACAAGAGCTGTTAAAAGAGCCTTGAGTCATTATTTTATTACATAAAGCGTCATGATTGTACATTTATGTATTTATAAGCTATCCTGCTGATGTTACTGCAAGTATATTTACCTGTTTTTGTAATAAATGTTTTGTTTTTTTTTAAGATGTGGAAGAATAGCCACTGTCACGGCAACGGCTGATGGGCATCCCAGAAAATAATAATAAAAAAAAAACAAACGTGTTATATATGTTTGTTTGTTTTATTCAGAGAGGACTGATTAAAGTGGAGTTTGAAACGGTATTAAAATATTGAAACATTTAAGAAAGAGAATGCGGACGGGCATCTTTCCCTCATCTGGAGTTTCAGCAAGAGCAGTAGCTTCTTAAAGAGACAGAGGCCCAATTTCAAGGTGGCAAATTACAAAGTCAAATTTGACATATGTATCCTTTTTCTTTTTTTTTTTTCTTTTTTTTTACAACAATTGAAAGTAACATAGTTACCAGGGTGTCGATGGGGCATCAGTGAAGATGTGTCACTAATCTGTTGCAGGAGTTTTCTTACCGTCCTGAACCCTAAACCTCGTCTTCTCTCTGTCCTCCTCCTGAGCTGAACTTTGGGTGACACCAGACCTTTACTCCTCACGGCTTTGAGTTTTCATCTCAGGTTGACATATATCGGTTTTAGGAACCAAATGAAAAGAAAGAAAAAAACAAGCTCAGAGTCAAAGGATCGTTGAGTCTCCTCTGAAGTGAACAGAATGCTCCCATGATGCAGGACTCTGTTTGTGCACCTTACTGCGCACAAAACCTCTTTCAGGCTGCGGATGAGCCGCAACAGTAAAACTGCCTTCTCCCGTTTCCTGTCCATTCAACTCCACTTCTTTGGCTGACGTTGCTTTTCTTTTTTCCCCCCCTTCCTATTGGAATATAAAGGTGTTATTCAGGCATCCCAGAAGCAATATTTGCCACATTAGATGTGAATACGTCCCTTTAATGGATTTTCCTATCCACCTCTCTCTCGTTTTATTATGTCTGCTTGGCACGGCCGACGTCTCCCGAGCCTTCCTCTGCGCTCCCCAGTCGCCACGGCAGCAGCTGATGGGGCGAGCGGGAGTGTGGGGCGAGAGACGGAGGAGGATACGGGAGTGGGTCAGATCAGGGTGAGGCGGAACGGCGGCGGCGTGAGGGGCAGAGGTGACCAAACAGCAAATAAAACCTGCATCTGAGGATGTTGGCAGCGGAAAGAAAAAAATGTAGAAAGTGAAAATGTTATTTGATTTACACCATGGACTCAGATAATTGTTTGAAATGACACAACACTGTTGACCGTCCTGTGACTCGCTGCGCTCTCCGCTGCTGAAATCTGTCATGTTTGTGCAACAGAAAGACGGAGATAGTCAGAAAGAGCGGCTGCGACCTCTGATCGCCCTGCCGCCAAAGTTCACTGGTGGAAATCGGTAAAATTATGTTTGGAAAAACTTTGGAAATGAAGCAACATTTATGAAAAAAAAAGACAAGAAAAGCAAGTCAGATTCCTGACCTGTCATGGATAGTCAGGCCTGTCGTAATAAATCAAATGATCAATTAATCACAATAAAAACAAGTTCAATAATTTCTGTTTGCCTGATTTGTAGTTTTTATCTTTTGTGTTTGGTTTGGTGTTTTGCTCTCAACCAGCTCTTTTTTGAAGAACAATTTTTGTTTACAGAGACATCATCATTCATTTTATTTGCCGTTTTATTTATTTGTTTTTGGATATTTAAAATGTCTTCCAGCTCCAGTGTTAAATGTTCATTAGAATTGAAAGTTTTTTTGGATCTTTGACAATGTGTCCTGGCATCATTCTCCCTTTTCCCCATGTGGCTTGAAAAATGGTCTCAAAACAACAAGATTATCGTTTATTGCAATAAGTTCTGGGACCAATTTATTGACCAGCAAAATTTGTTGTGATGACAGGCCTGTGTACAGTGGTCTGGTGTACCGACAAAAAAATAATATCGCAATAGATTTTTACCTAATATTGAGCTGAAAACAATACTTTGACTGCATCATATTCCCATAAACATCTACAAGTGATCAATCTTTTAGTGAGTTAAGATAATTCGCAGTCAGTTAGAATATGCTTTGCTGTCGGGCTTGTTTGTCAGATTAAAATAATAACATTTAAGCAAGTATTAAACATGTTTCTCATTAATTCCACATTTCTGCCTTTAAATGATTTTCATTTTTATTGCTCTGATTGTTATGTTCAAGATCCAGACTGGAGAGAAAAGATGATGGAGAATTCATGAGAATAAAAACCAAAAAAAAAAAAGAAAAACCAACTTAAAAACAAGAAAACAGAGTAAAATTTAGAACAATGGGATACAACAGAAACGTAAGGAGTCGATGGTGAATACCGAGACCGGAGAGGTGATGCATGTGGAGGAGGGAGTGAAGACAACCAACGGCTAATGAAGCTGCGGAAGGGAGCGAGTGAGGCGAGTGAGAGAACGACAAACAGCTGGGAAGAGGAGCAAACGGAAAGACGGATAAACACAGAAGGCAATGGGGAGGAAACCCAAACAATGACTTAATATCTAATGTAACTAAATAAATCCAAAACTCGGAAGGAGTAAACTAGAACGAGAGGATGAAGGTAAATACCAAATGCAAAAAGAACAAATCCCAAAATAAGAAACAACTGAACTAACAGAGGGAATGAACTGGGATGAGAAGACATGATGACAACAGGAAGACAAAACGGGGGAAAAGTGAAGCGAAAGTCCAAAACAAGAAGCGATCGCAACGTTCATAAAATGAATAGAAATGGCAATTATGTTTAAGTTTTCTTTTTTCAGGAAAAGTGTAAAAACAACATTAACAAGCTAAAATGTTCAGATTTATTTTCTAAATAGTAGTACTCATAGTAATAATAAAAGTATGTGTCATTTTCCTTCCACTTCACAGGAACAGCCTCCTTTTGTTAGTGGCTGCAACGTGACAAACTTCCAAACAGGAAAACGGAGTAAAATTGAGAACATGGAGGACGGTGTTCAAAGAAACTCAGCCATAATCAAATACAGTTAATAAAATACAAGAGCATATGTCACCAAGGTGTTTGAAAAGAGATTTTTCTTTCATTTTTTCTCACTCTGAACGTGTCGTGTCCGACAGCGAGACGCCTGAATCGTCGTCTTAGTGCCAAGGTGAAGCTCAACAGATTTGCTTTTACAAGTGGAGCGTTACAGCTTCCGCTACTATCTTCCATAGAGCTTCGCTAGAAACCGTAACCTGTACACTACAATTCCTCCAGATCTAGTCTTAGTAAACACCGGCCAATGAGGGTGGCAGGTAAAGAATCAGGAGTTTGAAATGGTTTGGACTGAGTTTGGTCATGGAATGTTTTGTTGGACCTTCTGACTGCGTGCAAAGCTCCAATTCTTTTCTTGGCCGTCTTTTCCCCAGCAGTTCAGAGCTGAAGCCGGACCTCTCTCCGTCCAACTCTTGTGCTTTCTTGCACCGCGTCTCGCCCCTGGGGGGGAGAGGGGCGCCTTTGTCTGCTTCAACGCGTCGAGATCCTGTTTGCGAGTTTCACGCCTTCCTCGTTTCGTCTTCCTGGACGCCACGCCGGTGAAGTGTGTGTGTGTGTGGGGCGGGTGGGCGTGAGGCGAGTTTAAGGGGGAACCTCGGCACACCGGAGCACGCCGGGAAAACAATGAAACGACTGTGATTCAGTTATTCTCGTGAACTGTGATGGACAAATTCCTCTGGTGCCAGAGAGGAGGTATTTCAGTAAAAAAAAAAAAAAAAAGCTCCTAAATGCCTCTGTGTGGAACACAAGCAATAGTGTGGTGTTGATGGAAAAAAACAGTTTTATGTCCCAATAAAAGCTAGTTTACTGACGACTCACTGGGTGTGTGTGTGTGTGTGTGCATCAATAAAAATAAAAACAAAAAAAAACAGAGGGAGGACTCAGAGACATGCACATGTTTAAAAAGCACAAGAAGGCTGATGGGTGTGCTAGTGCGTCCAAATGAAGTGGGATCGGTCAGCAAATGTATTTGGTTTCAAACAGTTAATTTGTCCCCTAAAAGATTACTATTTATTTATAACACCTAAACGCTTCAAAGTCATCAAATAGATGAAAAATCAGGCAACGAGAACCCTAGTAACGAATCGTTCATTAAGCTAAAAACATTATCTAACCGCCTATGTTGGAAATTGCAATGGCTTTCTTGTTAACCAATGATCGGCCCAACGTTTCTGGCCTGCAGATTTAAAAGCGACATACATGACACCGGTTTGATGGAATGGCGCAGGGTAAGAGATCTCCAACGCAAACACATTATGAGTCAATCGAAAGAAATTTGAGAAGAATTGGAGGAAACAGAGTCGCCGACATCTGTCTGATCTGGAAGCGGTTAAAAAGTAATTTCTACGGCTTTGGGTCTCCAGCAAAACCCCACTGAGAGCCATTCCCCCCTACAAATGGAGGCGCGGTGAAACCTTCGCAGTAAGTGACTGGGTTACAGAAATGACTCCCGAGACCGCATCCACGCTGACTGATCCGAGTTCAAAACGGTCTGGGATCACGTCTAAACCGCTGGAGGCGGCGCGTGCCCCAAATAAGGTCAGTGTTGATTCAAAAAATTTAAAAAGTAAATAAAACAAAACAAAAAAACTACTTTTGTAGGAAGTAAACACTGGTAGCACGTCGAGCATTAGCCTCCAGAACATCTTGACGGTTGAACATGTTGAAGGTTCACCAACACTTTGGAGAAAATATCGTGGACTGAAGAAGGTGGAGCTTTTTTTTTTTTTTTTTTTTTTTTTTTAGATGTGTACCTAATCACATCTGTTGTGTAACTAGCATCATTTCAAACACAGAATATTTACACACAAACACACACATGGTGCCGACGGAGTCACCTGGTGCTACGTCTCTTTTCCAGGACCTGGACAACTTGGCGCTTTAGGAGAAATCACACTAGCATATCTCTTTATAACCAAGTCAGAGGACTCCAAGGCACTTTATATACACACACACACATACATACACACATCTGTGTGTGACGGGTGGAGCAGGAATTCATTCGGCAAACCACCAATAACAGGATATACCTGAGCCAGTGTGGCCTAGTCAAAGGCTGGAGTTCAATCTAATATTGAAATGCTGTGACATGACTTTACACAGACAATCTGTCTTTGAAAAACCTTCCCTGTGGCTTAGTTGAAATCATTTGCAGAGGTTATTAGGTTTAGGGGGTAATTGCTTTGTCTCATGGCAACAAGTTGGTTTGTTTTTCCCTTTTTACCATCTAAAAATACACATTAATTCATTTGCAGTGCATCTTATTATAGTTGGTCATCTTTCACTACGTCATAAAAATGGGTTTGATGGAAAAAGAAACTTTAGAAAAATCTAAGGAGGTAAACACATTT
Organism: Alfaro cultratus; assembly: GCA_903066825.1. Taxonomy (NCBI): domain Eukaryota; kingdom Metazoa; phylum Chordata; class Actinopteri; order Cyprinodontiformes; family Poeciliidae; genus Alfaro; species Alfaro cultratus. Next base: position 9,602 of record CAEFZX010030149.1, on the reverse strand, counting down.
TAATAATTCCTGTATGTTTTAGCTTATTAATAAAAATAACAATAATAATATCTAGGGTTCAGTTTAGTACTGAAACACTAGTAATGCAACCAGTTTACCTCAATAGAACTTAAAGGGAGAGCATGAAACATGTCAAACTCGATTTCTTTCAGATTCCTTCAGACGCTGTAGCGTCGGGCTCAGACGGTACCGGGACAGAGTGTGTTCTGTTCTGCCCATGGGGGCCTGGAGGGGCTCACTGGGAGACAAACAGCCCTAAACTGGTCTGTGCAAACAACCACCCTGTGGTGAAGATGCCCGCGGCGCAGCTGCTGTTCCCCAGAATTGCAGTGCAGAGTCAAAAAAAGCTACGTTGGTTCTTGTGTGAAATTATAGAGTTGTTTTTCAGGGACGCAGGATCTCTGTTTTTCCTTTCTTTTCTTATGTGTAGGTGTCTGTGTGTGTGTGTGTGTGTGTGCTTGGGCCAGTATGTTTTTCTGGTTTTTACGAGCTATAACAGGACAGCACTTTTACCGTAAGCTCAGACCAAAACACCGGCTTGAGTTTACTGGATTCACCGTACGGTTCCCAACATGGGGCAGCGGAACCAGAGCGACCACACCGTACAGGAAAACAGCCTCCTTCAATTTGAGGGCTTTTTTTTTTAACGAACCAGGATATAATAAAATGATTTGGAGTTTAACAGGTGCTAAAACTTACTTACCATTGAAACCAGATATTTACATACCCTCATTTACTTACAAATCAGACCGAACCAGTTTGAATCACCGAAATGGTTTCCATTCGCTACATGGCAGAAAACTTTAGTTGTTTTTTTTTTGTAACTTTCTTTGAATTAAGAGTTTTATGGTTCCCAAAGATGAACAATTCTCTTCCTGATATTTGGGATGATTTGCTTTGACTTTCCAGTCAAATAGGAACACAGTGTGTGTCAAAAGACATCCACAGGTGTGACTCCAGTTAACCAACCACAGATTTGTGGAAGGAAACCCGAAAGGTTTAACCCCAGTCACAGGTTTTCTGGGATTTAGCAAACAGAAATAATGTTGGTAATTCCAACTGACTGAACGCAAGAGACGTTTAGTCTAATTTAACTTCAGAAAGTGAGGAATAATTTTTTCTTTTCCATGTATCTGTCAGTTGTTCCAAAACACACAAGATATCGGCGGCTGGATTGCATGTGTGTTGAAATAAAGTTTTGCTGCTCCACAAGAGATTCAAAAAAGGTTCAAATCTCTTGAACATTTGAATGTTTCTCATATTTTGTCAACTGAAAACTTCAGTGCGTTTTCTGTCGCTCTACTTCCTGCTTTACACATAGTGACAGTTAAGCCTATTTTTCTTTGCATAATAGCTCAAACTCGTTCAGTAACTTATATTTGTGACTCGCTGCATTTCCATTGCCTTCATTATCTGGCAATTTGACATTTTCAAAGTAACATGCTCAACAGAAACACACCAATTTCAGTAGAAAACCTTTGCTTGCTGAAAGTTTTGGCACTGAAACAAAGTGTTCTTTTTTTAATCAAATTTGGTTTATTTCGCAAAACTGCGATGGAAACACTTTTTGGCAACTAATGTGACCAAACTTATTCACGTGTGATTTTAATCGAGTTTCTTATTTAACGGGAACACTGCAATTGTGAAATTGTGTTTTCTTTTTTGGACATCAGCTGAATATTGAATAAGTATTTGCAAACGCAGCTGCTGTCTTGCTCAAAGGTAAACGTCAGTCCCAACAAAATACACTTTATCATTTTTACGGCTGTAGTGTGACTAAATGTGATCAAATTTAAGAGTTACGACTGCTGTTGCATGACACTATAAAGAGAAAAACTCTAATAAAGCTATTTTACAAAAATATTATAGCTGTCTGATTACTCTGTTTAGATCCAGTCTGGGCGCCAAACCCTCCTGTTTGAAGGGTCCGCCTCATATGCTGCCTCCTTTGCTTTGTTCCTCCCAGCTTTGGAGTCGACCATAAAGTCAGACAAGGCAAATGTCTTATTAAAACTTCTCAAAACAGAAGAGAATTGTCTGCTCCGTTTAGCCCGTGGTGTTTCGAATCAAAGAACCCCATCATTAAGTTCTAGTGTGTTGCTCCCATCCCACATGAAGACAGAAAGTTAAGACCAAGGATGTTTATTTCAGGCCTGAATGTTCGTCTGTCGCTCATGGGGGGAAGAGGGGGTAGTAGATTTTGAAATAAGAGAAAACTGAAGTGCTTATGAATTACTTTTCATCAAAACTCTCGACGGTGTGTGTTGTTCGCGCGGATCGTGCGGAGAGACCGAAGCGATGACAACGTCTCTCCTGTGGATGTGAGTGTGTGACGGGTCCCGGAACATTCGGACCACCCTTAAAACGCCGACTTCAGCAGGCAGTTTGTCACAGCAGACTGGGAGGCTAGGACCTGTCAGCCGGATGAATGAGGACATTTTCATTAAGACTGTTTAACTGCACAGAGATGCAGCAACGCCACAAAAATGTCAAACGAGGGAAACGGGCAAATCTTCCGTTCTCAGCTCGGCGTGAACGTGTTTATTAAAGAGTCTGCAACCTTTACAAAGAATATATTTGTTAAAACTGGCACCATGTCGTGACTGTGTGTTATAAGACAGAGAATCTGTGAATACATAAATGAACCAACCAATCAGAGCCAAGAGGAGGGGCTTAGCGTTGTCAATTAATCTCGTGTGCTCGCTGATAAATATGCTAGTGGTGGAGAAACAACTTACTGTTACAGGAAAACCATTTATCCTCCATTACTGGTGGCCAAGGTAACTAGCCTTAGCATTCGTGGCAGGCTAGGTTGTGGTGAACAAGCTGTGGCATAGCAAAGGGGTCGAGGGTGAGCATCAGAATGATTGGCAGCGCTAATCCTGGCTCTGACTGGTTGCTTCTGACTGAGTGGTGGAAGCAAGAGGAGCTTGAATTTTTTATGTTTGGAAAAACATAAAAAAGTTTTTGTGACCAAAAACTTAAAATTCCAGATTTAATATCTTGAATTTTTTTTCAGAGATTATCAAGTTTAAGCTGCAATTGGTATAATTGACATAATTGACAGAGATCATATGTAAAACAACTTTTTTTTTTTAAATTAAAAGTTACACTCTGCAGCTTTAAGCTTCAATCATTCCAGAACTGTCCTCCTCACGGCTAGCTTTTGTTACGCTACCATGATGGAGATTTTACATACATCACAGTCAAATGTTAAGGGTTGAGTAAAATCAGAGCAAACTTAAAACTTCAAATAAGTCCACAGCTATATCAAGCGATCGTTTCTCTGCAGATGAGGGTCCAGACCCTCTGGACGAACCGAAGCGTAGGACAAGGGGAAGGTTTGTACCAGGCCAGCATCACCAATGCTGCTAATAGAGGTTAGCCGTGAACAAAACCATTGATTCCAGTGAATTCCACTGGTTTTCGAGTTACAACTGAAACAAAGATGATGGAAATATTATTTACATTAACATAATTTACAGGAGATTCCTGATTCCTTTAAATCAAGACTAAAACTCACCTGTTAGAGTCGCTTTTGAACCACAATAAACAGAACATGGATCAACATTTTTGATGTGTGTTGATTTTAGCAATGAGACTTGACAAGCTGTAATGTCTGTTGCTGGTTTTCACAAAACATAAAGTGTAAAGCACTTTGAACTACCGTGTTGCTGAAATGTGCTACACAAATAAACTTGATTGATTGGAAACATGGCATTGCCAGATTTCAAACTTGTGAAATAACTTTTTTTTTCCCAGCTCAATCTGTCTCAGTCTATATCTACAGCATGATCAGCCTTACCTCTGGAGCGGCATTATACTATTCTCCTGTTTCAGTGTTAAGTCAAGTGACTTAATAAAGAGATTGAGGCTCTTTAATGTGTGAAAATGGATAGAAACCAGAGATCTTGTCCTTTTCTCTGTCCCTATCTTAGCGTCCGCCTCCTCCTTTTCTAAGCTAGTCCTACAGGCTCCGACATTCCTTTGGCCTGACTGCATCAAACTTTGCTGAATTATAATTAATTAGTGGTTGGAAAAAAAATAGAAACTCTGCTGGGTTTGAGAAAATTATATAGTGAGCTTCCAGAGAGTAAAACATAGAGAGCAAGAAAAACCTCTGCTGCAGAAGAACAAACATGCTAACTTTAGTCTGTTCAAGGGCGCTAAACAAGCAGAGCCTGGAAGCTCTGGTGCAGGACCCAGGTGTTTCACAACGACCCCAAAACAGAAGGCCCTGGAACGAGCCAAGGAGGGTTTTAAACAATACATCTTCACATGAAGCAAAACTGGGCGTGTTCTTTATGAGTCCCTTCATTTTGACGAATAAAAACTTTTATTTTGGCTTTCAACTCTTTTAAAACACTGAAAGAATTCCCTAGGGATGCACCAATCCACTTTTTTCACTTCCGATGTCGATACAGATATCTGAGGTTTAGCATCGGACGATACCGATCTGATACAGAAAATCACTAAATTGACTTAAAACATTTCCTTTTTTAAACACAGACGTAAATGTGCTGAATTACGCATTTATTTGCTAACTTGTTTGCTGTTACTTTCAGCACACTTAAATACACCAATAGCTTCACTAGCTTGTTCAAACGTAAAAACAACTTTAATTTGTTCAGTCGGTTCAATTAGGAGCATAAGAAAACTGCATTTCATTGTTTACATCCAGAATGGTCATTGTGATGTGATGCACAACCTTAACATTACACTTCCTTCCACAATCGGATTGAAGACTGTTCCAAAAGCAGGAACCAAAACAAATGCACAAGTGAGAAATGGCTTGAGGTCTTTTACTAAAGCCAAAAGAGAAATCCTGCAATCTCTAAACTCTGACGGCAATACATTTTTGCTTCGTGAAGAGGGAGGTTGCGCTCAGTGTCTTCTTCAGAGGTTTTCATGTCATTCCCTTCAGTGGTTCTTGGTGCAGAGCCGCCACAGGTGAGCAGGTGAAGAGGTTTATCAAAGATTTGGTTTGTTTGAAATGCAGTGAGAAAGCAAACAACACCAGCTGAAAATGTAACACGTTACAGTTTTGGTCCCCAATCAAACAGAATCTACCATCCTATCAGGCATAAGAACACTCAGTTACACACAGGATGACCCTGTTGGCTACGTAGTAACCTCTGGAGGTAACTGTTTGGATCAAGTTTTAGTTAGGCGTCTCAGTAAAGACGGGTAAATACAAGCGTACATCACTTTAAATCATCAGCATGTCCTCCAGCTCTGCAGAGGCCTGGTAGGGAGCCACTCTTTAGATTCAGGTGGGTCAGAGATGGGGTCCATTCTCTCTGGAGGACAGGAGCGGTCCTGCTGTGGACTGAGTAAGGCGTTTTTCTGTGCTGGGTATCTAATTACATCCTTTTTGTTTCTTTTCTTCTGAAAATAAACAACCAGCCCCACCAGGAAGCCTTCCTAAAAGACACAACATTGCGTGCATGTAAAGGCTGAAAGAGAATTCCTATTAGAGAAAACTCTGAATCCATTTGTCTCCGTTGGCACAGGAAAGCTGATTAGATTTGGTTCTCCAAAGTTCTGCTGCTCCTGATAAATTTAATTAAAGACCTGGATAATTCACGACAAAAAGCGTCGAAGCCGTAGCGTTGAATGTGTGAAAGACAATCAATTGGCTTTTTAATTCGTTAAAACGATTAATGGAAAAATGGAGTTAACCTTGGGGTAGAGTGTCTACACCGTGCAAGAAGGAATTACTGCAATCTGATAAGAGTCGACGCAGTTCGAGTGGCTCTACGTGGCGGTGAGCCAGTCTTCAATTGAAAAACATTTTAATGCCACAAAGTCTGAAAGAAACTGAAGATTGACCCTCCTGGTTCAGTCAGTGCTACTAGTATATATATATATATATATATATATATATATAACCCATCATTCTGGAAGCATCATTCCCAATTCAAAATTCTATAAGTTAGCTCAATAAAGAGGCATTTCACTGCTTTTTTTTAAAACATTAAAATTTTTGTAACAATGGCACTAAATTTACAAATACAGATTTTTAAACCACCATTTATAATCTGTGCTGAATGTACTTTCCACTATAGTCAGAGGATTTGGATGTTTTCCAAAATATATATTGTTACATTATCTTTGCACAAAAAGTAAAGAAATTTGAGTTTGGTCGGTAATTTTTGTGTAACAAAGCAGCTTGTAGCAATAAATCTCACATCTTATGAGTCATTTTATCCTTTTTAAATAGTGCTGTGTTATTAATGAAAATGCGCTGAGTAGCAAAGTTTATTTTGTGGATTGCACTCAAGAAAAACTTGCCAAATCTTCTGTGCCAAAGCAGCCAAATAGTTCATTCCACCATGAACCCTTGTTTGGTGTTTACTGGATTGAAGTTACAGGAAAGAAAACACAAACTGGTATTTCAGGAACTTAGTCATTTAACAAACAGGAGTGTCTGCAGTGGGTGGTAAAACTGTACATGGTGCTCAGGCTGGTCACTAGTTTTGGTCACTCTGCTGTGGGACAACATCCTGTTCCCCATCCAGTGTTTTGTGGTGAGAAGCCATTGTGGTTGTGTTGGTTGCTCTGCTTTGAACAGCTCATCCCACAAGTGTTCACTGGGGTTGAGGTCAGAGGAATCACACTCCATCTTCTCCACCCGCTCGTTTTTACAGATACGTTGCAATGTGACGTCATGTGCGCAAGATCCTGCCCCCCAGCTCCCTGTCAACAACGACCACTGGTTTTAGCTGCCAAGTTATCAACGTAACGCGGGGAATCTTGACTGAAGGTGTGATATATACAAGAAAAAGGGATGCAGTGTTTTATTTCCAGCTGTCAACGTTACGACAACTAGATAACGAGATCAGAAAAAAGTTTGCAAAATAGCGAGAGAGACAGAAGTAGGTCAGTTATGCTAGCTTGACTTTGAAAACCTTAACCTCTATTCAAATTTTAAATCGATCTAACTGTGGGATCTGTTCATTTCATTTTAATCGAAGACCACATATTGAGAGTTAAGCATCATTTTCAATTCAAAAAGTGTTTTTTGCTGATAAATTATTGAATGAATAGTTAAAAAAATATATGTATTGTTTTTAATCTCTTGTTAGAGTTTCAACTTGGAGCAAAGTACTTTATATACACTTAGCTTTCAACTGTTTCAGGATCATTAATGGAACTTCTTTAGAAATATGGATGATGATGTTAGCGTTGATATTAGCATCTGAATGTTTAGCATTGAGATGCTATTTTAGGTTTGAATAGCTTCACTGATAGGCTAAATGCCTTTAGCACAACTTAAACACAACACCAGTACTTTCTAGTGGCTCATCATTTTGGCTTTTGAAGCAAAAATGAACCCCAGTACATCGTCTGTCGCTTTTGTTTGCTGATGTTGCTTAAGCGTCAGATTTACAGGCATACAGGAAACATGTGAGTGCAAAAGTTCTTCCTCTGAACTTTTGAATGTAAAAGAAATAACAAAAAAACATTTTGTTCTTTGTGGGATATTACTGTTCCACATTAAAATCTGTTCAATTAATCAACTGAAATGAATGAATTAGTCAGAATCATGCTGGGTTTGGGTGTATATGGGGAGATCAATACTTCAAGAAATCCTGAGCTCTGTGTTTGTTTTTTGATCAGCACATATTAAATTAAATGATTCTACGACATCCAGTCTACAATCCAGTCCAACTGGTTTCACTTGTGACTAATTGAAGCCTGTCTAATTGCTTCAGCATGCTTTAGCAGAAGTGGATGTACCATGTAGGTGCTAAACTTCCCCACAGCGTGATCATAACCAGGTACTTTCCATCTGTCAGACATTTGAGGGTCACAGCAGGGTGAGTGTACCTGGGAGAGTCTGTGGGCCCAGAGAGCACAAATGATCCCTGTAAGTGAAAACACTAAAACCCATTCAGGAGTCGCTCTGCCGACACACCTCCGCGTCTTCATTCTGAAGGGGATTTATCCAGTTCGCCTTGTTTTCACACTTCAATACTGGCACCTTGTGCTAACGCTAATGAAAACGGTAAAGAGATGATAATGCGGTGATTCACTCTCACGTGTTCCAAAACGCCCTGTGGGGTAATGGCTGTCGGCTCCGTTTAGGTGAAAGAGCCCTAAATGGTCCACATTCAGCAGCAGCAGCAGCAGCAGCAGCACAGGCCACACACACCAAGTTATATTTATCTCCTCATGTCTCCAGCCAGTTTTCTTTTCGCCATGAGGTCTCTGAGGCTCTTTTCAAAGAGCCGGTAAATGCTCCCAGTGTAGGTCCGCTCCCTGGTTACACAGGTCTCTTTTCACTCTGAAAGTCGTCTCTGTCTCCCTGAAACACAGCCGCCCCCCTATTTCACTGAGCCGTGTTTTTGCTTTCTTGCGTTCTAATTTATGAAACCATCTGAACTTCGCTGACCTCCTGTCGCAGCTCCTAATCGTTTCCCCATTACTCATTCTGCCATCAAGTGCCCCGTGTCGTAAGAGCATTCAAATATAGATTTACGAAGGCACATTGACGAGAGGTTTGTAGCTGGTTTCCAGCCGTTTGTTTTTGCAAAAACTTCTTTACACTTTTCTTTTAAGAAATGTATCAAACAGCAGCGTTTCTGTAGGCACGTTGCAACGTGACGACATGTGCAGCGCTCCCTGCTGGAGGGCAAAAAAACTGCTCATCGACGACGGCTGGCTTTAGCTACCAAGTTGTCAACTTATGCTAAATCTTAAATGTATGCGTGATATGTAAGAGAGAGAGAGACGCAGTGCTTTGCTACTGTCAACACTACGACAGCAAGGTCTAAGGGAATCACATTTCACAGGTCAGAAAAACGTTTTAGTTAAAAAAAAGGACTAAAAATGGAAGAAAATGTTTCAGGTGTTTCAGAAAAATAGAAAGTGAATAACGTTTCCTAAGGAATAATAACTTGAATACTCCTTCAACTTTCTATGCGATGTATTAGGGTCAGTATAGATAGAAAGAAAAGGGAGGATAAAATTTGGTCAAACCCTCAAATTTTTAGATTAAAAGAGAAACTTTTTCAAAAGTCAAAATTTTCCACTTTCATATTCATATTAATCTATTGCAGAGTTTTTCTGGCAGATCTTAACTCCTTTTTTCATTATCTACAATGGGCCTAACATCGCATGATTTAACTGTAAATCATACGGTGATTTAGAGTTGATATATGTGTAGCACCTTTGACCTATTTGAGGGAAAACTAAAATGGAGGGTGCTTGGGGTTCGACATCAGTCTGGTACCTCAATCGGTGTGCGGCACCAATAACCGAGCTTTTGACCAATATGACCCAGAGAAACATTAGAATTTCAGGCACAAGAATTCAGCCTAACTTTATTACACTAAAGTGACAGAAAACCCTATTATTTAGTCACCACTGTAACTTTTAGTGGAAAAAACCCCTTCAATGAGATCCAACCAACAGAAACCTATTTACATAAATAAAATATTAATGTCCACCTTTTGGTTTTCACTTAACCAGAACACAAGAAATGTCCATTCCCATCAATAAACAGTTTTAAACAAGTGTAACCCAGTCAGTTCGTTACTCACGACCTCCAGGAGAGTGTGAAACATTGCAGGCTTGCAAAACATTGAGAGCGTTGC
>CAEFZX010030148.1:23211-45255 GCA_903066825.1 Alfaro cultratus | reverse complement strand
TATACAGATGGCACCACAACCAATTAAATTCCAGCACCTGTATGGTGCGTTCAAAGCCCACAGGGCATACTGCCACATAAACATATACTGAAAGTCTGGTCATCAACATCAAACACATTTTAAGTTTGTCTTTTTCTTTTGTCACTGTCCAAACTGGTCAGTCAAAAGGCCAGCAGAGGATTTGTATGTCTGACACTGAACATTAATATAATTTGGTCGAACACACCGAAATCACATCCTCAGTATGCAGTCAGGTTCTCCTGACTCCTGCTAACGATTTGATTATTTGACTCAGGTGTGTTTCAGCAGACATGTCTGAAAGCTGCAGGACACAAGCCTGAAAACTGATCTACAGGATTGAAGCTGAAGTGTTTGAAGCTTTTTGTCTGATGTTACTCTGTGTTTACTTCAGCACTGATAGAAACATTTCTACTTTATATTTGCCACAATAAGCTGAAACGTGTCTTAGTGTACTGTTATTTGAGCTGCTATGATCACGACACGATCAAAACCCACCGATAATGAGACATTCTCTCTTTAAACTGTTGCTGACTACAGTAGACAGAAAAGTTGACTTATATGCAGCCGAAAGCAGCAAACTTTATTCATTCACACTTCCAACATGAAATAGTTCTCAATCATTTGAAATATTTTATCTTAGACAAAGTTTAAAAATAAATACAAAACGTGTCCTTCTCCTGTGCTGTGACACGTTTTATTCTCTTGAGCTGGATTGGCTTATATTGATAGATAGCCAACAAAACTCCTTTTATTTATATTATTTTAATTAATTGTGTCATCAAAAAGCAAAGAGCCTGACATCATTTCTGAAAAACATCCATTTAGATTGTGGTCATTTTCAATCATCCAGGTGACATCGGGCAATAGCTTTTTTTGTTTTGCCTTTCAAACTGTTACTACACAGTCAGAAACATACAATACCAAATAACTGCCAGATGCTCAAAAATACATATTACAGAAGCTTTCCCTCATTACATCTCTTCAGGATAAATCTGCAGCCGTGCTAGATTAAGGCTGACTTTAAAGCACTACAATATTCCTCTTTAATAAAATCTTGATTCTTTTTAAAAACATTAGTTGACAAAATCTTCAAATATGTAAATGTAAGACAACATCTGTGTTATTTTATGTCTGGCTATTTGATGGCCTGAGAGCATAATTACGTGCAGCTGGAGCATTTTGCTGCATCTGCTGAGCATAAACAATAAAATTGTGGTGCAAAAATTCAGTTTAGGGCATTAGACCAAAGTTAATGTTTTTAAAAAGTAAAGCCTTAAACATCACACTCAAATTTAAAACAAGGGGACAGACACACATACACAAAAAAAAAACATTTATGTCTTTCTCTATGAAATATCCAAAGTTGGCTCCTGAAAATATTGTAGACTTTTCATTTGGCCTGAGTGGAGGACTGTTAATCAGTGGGTCAATTTGACCCAGATCACTCCTTGGAAAAAAAAAAAAAAAAAAAAAAAAAAAAAATAAATAAAAAAAATAAATAAAAATTAAAAATATATATATATATATATATATATATATAATAAAAATCTAAAACAATCAATTTCAAGGATAATCATTGTTTTCTTGTCCATAGGTTCTTTTCAGTGCACATAAAAAAATGGTATGTACATTTATTAAGAAAAACGAGTAAATTATTGTCATTGATCCTTTATCTGTGAGAAATAAAAAAAAACATTGATGCACAAATATTGAATGAAATTGTCAGTATTGGAGTTAATGATCAGATACAAAGATGTTTTGGAGAATTTTTTTGGTTTCTGACTCTATGACATGATTAAACATTCCAGGGTCAAACTTTTTCCTGCTCCTCAGAAACGAATGTAATATGAGGGTGAAGTGACATCTGGGTGAAATGCTCTCACTTCAAGTTTGTCACATACAGCACTGCTCAATTTGAGTTTCTGAAAAAAAGTGAACTTCACTCTTGAATGCATGACACATATCCATCTGCTTCATGTAGGCCAAGAGTGGAGTGAGCCTGGGCTTCTGATCAGCTGTTGAGCTGGAAGCCAGCAGAAACACGGACTGAGTAACGGCTCAGTGGACCCCAAGTACTCGTCGGGTTTAGGAACCACAACCTTCAGTGAACAGCTAAAATCTGAACTTGAAATACTCTCTAAAACACTTTAAACTGCCCATTTTAATAGTTTGAACTCTAAATATTGTCATGATGTGGTGTGGCAGATCCAAAAGCAGCAGTTAAAACAAAGTGAGGTTTGGAAATTAATGAGCAAAATCAGAGTTCAACTTGAACATCCAAGGGAACACAAAAACAGTCCAAAGCAAATCCAAAACTGAGACACAAGGACATTCAAAGGAGCACAGGGGAAGTGATGAGCACAGAGACAAGCAAGACAGACTGGCGAGTTGTGACTGGGATAGAGGAGCTTAAATGCTGGGAGGTAGTAAATGGAACAATGGACCTAACCAGATGAGATGACTGGTTGCAGGTGTGAGTAGTTGGCACAGGAGCTGGCTGAGATGTGGGGAGAACATGGCACAGGGAAGCTAAGGAGACACACTGGGGAAGACAGGAAGGAAACACTGGGGAAGACTGGAAGGAAACACTGGGGAAGACTGGAAGGAAACACCAGGGAGCCGAAAATACCTCTAAAACTAAAGAAAACCTGATGAATTAGAAGACAAAAAGACATGAGTGAAAAACATGAATAAACCTAAACATAAAGAAGGCTGATCTAACAATAATAAGAACTAGTGGACGTAGAGCTAGGGTAACTAGAAGGACTAAACAAAGAAATAACTTGACTAGAATCGCTAAAGGAGGATGGATATAGATTCAGGCAAAAGACTAACAAAAGCTGAAGTGACAAAATAAGAAAACTAGAAACACTACCTGGGAAAGCTAGAAGGACTTAACTTAACTGGAACTACTAAAGAAAGATAAACCTAAACTCAGACATACAAGAATAACTGAACCTAAGGAAACTGAAGAAAAAACACAACTAGAAACACTATGAAGGGCTGAAAATAAGAAAACCAACAAGGCAATTCTAATCACACTAAATAACCTCAAATAATAAAACTGAAATGACCCTGAAGGGCTAACCTAATGTAAACTAAAACATAATGTTAATTAAGATCAAAACCAAACTCAAAATCCCAGAGTCCTGACAAACATCTATTAATGCATAATATGGAGAGTGTAAGAGTCAAGAACTACAGCAGAAGCACACACCAAAAATCTTTTTTTGATGTTGGCCAATCAGGACCAAGAAAAATAACTGCTGCTTTGTAAACACCAGCCGGCAGTGTGTCAGGTTGCACTGTGCCCAATGCAAAGTATTTTAGCTTCCCAAACTAATTTTTGTTTTTTATATAGATATACTTTACAAAAAAAATGCTTTCAGAAAAATTCATGAATAGATACATTTGTGAATAATGAACCATGACATAAGAAACATGAAAACATGCATGAAAGGTATGCTGTTTTCTATGCCCCAGGGTTACTAATTAGAGATGAATAATATTTAATAGTATTGCATTCAGTTGTTTTCTGTTGCTGTAAATATTTTCATTAGAGTTGTTCAGTTGAATACTGAACAGGCTAACTTTCGAAATCTTCCTAAGATTTAAGTAACTCTCTCATGCCATAACTTACCACAAGATTTACCAGTTAACGAGAGTAAAAACGATCTGAACAAAACTGAGAGAAAAAGGTTATTTTCGTGTGAATGAGTTATGCGACCAGCAGCTGTCCTCCCAACCCTGAAAAAACCTCAGAGAGCCACCGAAAGAAAACTGGACTTTAATTTTAAAAAAATAATAATAACTTCATGTAAATCTTCCTTACAGCTGATAAGGAATCAGAGCTGCAGGAGTTATGGCTGGATAAATATTTAATGATGGTTTATGATTAATTAAAATGAGAAAACTTTAGGCCTAAATGAACAGAAATGCCACAACAGATATAATTTTTTTAAGTGCTCACATGCTTCAACATTGGTGGTCTGGTTTTCAAGAAGACCCTTCCTCAAGGGTTTCAACAAATTGCTAAAGGGTCATCAGATACAAATGCCCCCTCCCCAGCCAATCAAACACCTTCTAGTTTGAGAGAGATAAATTCATCACCCACTGGCAGCGTGCACTTGATTAAAGATCAGGTGTCCGTGACTATCCCTGAGACATCTCCCTCCTCGACTTGGACGGGAGTCAAGAGACCCCCACCCTGCTCCGTTGTGATCATGTGACGCAGGTTATTAATGGCCGCAGTCTCTCCGCCACTTGACATGTTGCTCCAGCTGTCAGTCTGCTGCTGTGGCCGTATGAGTCTCTGGTTGGGAGAGTTCCAGTGGCGGCCTGACCCATCCGTCACTGTCAGCAGCGGGCCGGTGATGAATGGTTGGGAGATGTGCGGTGAGGATGGAGAGGAGAGGTGTGAGCAGGGCGTGTACTCAGTGTATGTTCACCATGTGTGCTTAGGAGAGGGAGACTAATGAGAAACGCAGAAGATCCTGGATGGTGGACATGAGAAGCATCAGGGGTTAATGATTGCACTACAGTAACTGACATCCAGATGGTTACACTCCAGAAAGAGTCGCATGGAGTTTTCTATGACACAAATTATATTTATTAACATTTTTTACAGCATAGAAATTAAGGAAATGAGGCCCTTTGGGATCTGTTGGATGTTTTGCTCCCAGGTGTAACTATAACTATAACATGGCAGCAACATGTTCATCAACACAGCTTTACAGTGGCATGTCTGAGACTGATTTAGTAAAATTCAAAGTGACCAACATGTAAGTAAACACGCAGCACTGCAGGACTTCAATAAGACCTCAGACTTTCCAAGTCAGAATTCCAAATTTGAAAGTTTGAATTTTTGTCATTCGGATACTTTTACTTTATTTATAATTTCTCAGAATTAAACAACTAAGATAGACAAAAAACAACAACAACAAACAAACAAACAACAACAAAAAAACAATACAACAAAAAATTTTAAAGTTTAGGTTCTAATTTCAGTAACTGGATTGTATAATGTTAGATATAAGCAGCTCTTAAATAGACTAAAATTACAGCATTATTAACTTTTCATTGTGTCAAATAAACTCATCACACATTTAATGTTAAAAAGTTGAGGTTGTTGAATATACAAGTGCAACTTCTACTTTCCATAACCCACATCAATAAATGATTGCAGAACCTGACCGGGATGTAAAAACTACATTTTGTTCTCATGCAGATGTAAGAGTGTCAGTCTGTACACCGAAGCACATGAAATGTATGTCAATTATTTAAGGGGCTCTTTAAAAAAGGTCAGATTTTATTATTTAGTCATTTGTGGCAAATAAAGAGCTTGCAAAAGAAAGCCATGCAGCAGGAGCACTGAAATATTACCAGGAGTTATTTTTATTCTCTGATCATGTTCTTATGTAGCAGTGGCACATTTACAGTTTCAACAATGAGATTGAAACCTTTCTTGGGTTATGTAACATTTTCTGAAAGTTAAACATAAAATGTCAGCATTTAGACGCTAACAGGAATGGTTCTGAATCCTCAGCAGGTGGAGTCAGGTGTGGCTCATGTTAGTGCCATGTGTTCCAGGTTCTGCTTAAATCTTCTCAGCTGCTATCCAGCCAGTACACCTCCAAGCAGCGGTCAGATGTCAATCAAGCACGCCAGCTCTTCTCCCCCTGTCTCCTTTACTCAGACAAACACAAAAGACCCTCTGGTAATGTAATTGTAGCACTAATTATGCATTTAATTCAGTTATAAGGAGCTAACAGCTCCCTCAGTGGCAGCTCTTGTTGCTAAAAGGCAATTCATCCCTGAGATTGAGAAATCTAATTAAGAGGAAATGCTTAGCAGTGAAATCCTTTCTGTGGATAATCCTGTTTGCTGGCATTAACATCCCAGCTGCGGCTGCCGTTAAAACAGTGCAACTGTGGGTCATTTTCTTCATGTCATTGAACCCTTTTAAATTCTTGAATGTATTCTTAAGTTTACATATTAAATTGTTTCCTTCAGATTTCAACAATTGCAAGTCAGAAGGTGCTGATGACTGAGAGCCAGTGGGTTTGAATCAAAGTTAAAAACTGAAGTTTTATTTAACCTTTATTTTACCAGGAAATCTAATGGAGATTAAAAATCTTTTTCCTGGCTGTGGCAAACAGAAGTTACAAAACATTCACAACAAAAACAGACAAAATTAACACTGTCATGAATAAAAAAATTAATTGAAAGATTCCTCAGTTGAAACATTTACAGAAAGTTGTAAATGTTTTCTTCTCAAAATCAGTAAGAACATTAATGAAAACATGTAGTGACAACAAAACATTGAGGTTCATGTGTTTCTGCAACTGCTTCCAACAAGATGGAGAAAAGTCTCTTTTAAAGTTCAGTTTGCTCTTTTTACTCAAAGTAAAAATAAGTTCTCACAAAGAGAAAATCCTCGACTGGATTTTCTGTATAAAATGTTGATTAACCCAAAAATGAATATAACTGAAAAAGATTGTTGTTTTCCTTAATCTAGAAAAAAAAAAGAAAAAATCTTTTTTTAATAAAATATTTTGTTACAGTTTCCACACAGGTATGTGAATACAGACACATGATATCAGCTGGTGTTTCAGGTCAAATGCTTTTTCTAAGATATTGACACAAGTGCTTAAAGGGTTAATCCTGCTAATGGAAATCCTGAACAATTACTGCAATCTAAATGTGATCAATAATGTTTGATATGAATTAGTTTGAATTGGGGTTTAAACATGTGTGTCGCATTTTACCCATTAAGGCCATTAAGACTGCAAGCAGCTGGCCTTCTACTGGGTCTGATTTTAAGACAAATCTGAAATCTTAATGGAATAAACTGCAACTATCTAAGCTCAAAATATTCATCTGTTTATGAATATGTCAGATTTTAAGAGTTTTGTCACAAGCCGTCCTTTAATTAGTTCTGTGTTTTTAGAGAAAGATTGTGTGAATTAAAAAAGAGCACTCAGTGGAGGACTAACCTGAAATGTAGAAAAACATTTGTAGTGACGTATTGAGAAATTGTCTGGTAGAGTTTTAAAAGGAGGTTAAAAGAAACATAAAGCTAAAACAAAGGCTAAGCACAAATATTTTATCTTTATTTAAAACAATAATAACAGTGTGATGTCACTTCTCATTCTAAAAACAATATATAATAATCTTTTTCATATATAATAAAAAGGTGGCTCCTGTATAGCTACAGTAAATGAATGGATGTTTTAACAAGCTCACACAGAGAAAAACATGGGCGTCTTTCTTTAAACACTTAGAAAGAACTGCTCTTGTTTATTCTAAGAGAAATTTGCAGAAAGAAATATACACATTTATGAGTTGCAGAGAGCTCAAAAATTTTAGCTCTTATTAGAGAAATATGTTTAATGCTAATGTTCACTTTTCAATTTATTTAGAAAGTTAAGGTAACCTATTTCATGTTATTTCTTTTTTAGAGAAAAAATGGAAAGAGCTAAAAGTGGGTGAAGCTCTATAAAGTCAGTGATGGGAAATCAGCTGAACTCTGAGAAGTTCAGCTCTGGAATCCAGATACCAGAGCTGACGGACATTTCTCCATCTAATTTACCTTCAATTCAAAACGCTCCCAGCTCTGGTGACGATTCATTTTACTGCTCATCTGTTTGACTTGAGGTATTTGTTTACATGCAGTGTCTGCTCCATGAAGGTTTGAGAAACGTACCAACATAAAGCGCTGCCGAACTCCAAAGTATAAAAATATCCCACAAGAATACCTAGTTATGAATAGGAATGTGTTTCTTAAAATAAACTGGTGATTAAAATTTATTTCTCTGTTCCTGCAAGTGTTTATAAAATTTTATTAAAAGTTTAAGAAAGGTTTATTTTTGTGAAGTGGTATCTTCAACATATTTAGTTTTAAAATAATCTATGCTTCCAAATATGTCTTTTTAAATTTTAAAAATGCATTTACGGTAAATAAGAAACAAAATAATTAATAAATCTCTCCAAAAACCTATTGAGGATAGTGTGCAAACAGAAAATGATGCCACTTGACATTGGACACATGTGGGCCATTTTTATGCAGTAAAATGACTTAAATGATGAGTCGCTTATCAAAACAGCTGTTGATTAATTTTCTGTGGCGAATGGTCACAGCTGTAATTGGTGTGTGTGTGCGTGCATGCGTGCGTGTGTGTGTGTGGACTGTCACCATGTTATGAGGCTGACTTCCCTCCTCAGGCTTCCTCCAGCTGAGTTTCTGGGCCCTTTGCTCCATCCTTTCCATCTCTGTCAGAGCAGAACACAGAGCAGTTGCTGCTTCTTTTAATTTACTATGTGAATGATTACATAGCTCATTGGCTGGCCATTGTCTGGCTGATGGATTTAATTAAGTTGGGATTAATCACGGCAGGTGATATTTAATGTTTGGGATGAGAGAGCAGGGAAGTGGCCAGTGATGGTGGAATCACACATTTGTAGGATCTTCCTAGATTAATGCACCTTCCTGACAGAGGTTGAAAAATAAATTTCAAACGCATTACCTCCTGGCCTCGCTTTGCCTTTCTCCATTTTTTCCACATCACAGCCCACTGGTTGGCCCTCCCTCCCTGACGTCTCTCTGTGCTCCTGATGAGTTATTTCAGATGTTGCAGCTGTAAAATGTTTCGTCTCAGGTTTGTCAGCAGAGGTGGGGAGAAAGCTCTGCTCATGAAAGTGTCCATAAATCAGATTAAAGGCTTGTGAGAATGTTGGATATGTCTGATTATCATCATATTTCAGCGCTTTGCTGAGCCTCAGCTGTTACAGAAGCACCACAAACATCTTTTTTATTCCAAATTCAATGATGTTCCGTTAAAGGGGAAGGTTTGGCATGAAATATTACATGTAGACATTGATGCACACTACAGACATTAGAAATGTTGCACATTTATTTTATAAAACAAGTCACCAAGACATTCTCAAAGTGTCAGTTATTGATCTTTAATTATATGGTATATTTATAATCATTTTTCAGTATTGACATGCACTTTAATCAGGTGTTTTATGCTGAAAACCTATTTTAGAAATGCAGACAATGAATGCATCAAACTTTATCTGAATATCACTTCATAAAGCGGTGTGACAGCTAGGTTTAGAAACAGATGGACAGATATTAAAAACAAATAAGAAATGGTCTAAGAATCATCATAGCAGAAATAAGTCAAACAACTACAAAAGAACTGAGGAACGATAACTGAACAGCAAAGGAAAGAAACAGAAATATTTATGAAGACAACAAAACAATAAAACAATAAAATGAACAGAAATAAAAACAAAGGAATGAAAATATTTGTACTAAAATCTAACATTGTAAAATACATAAAGCAGTACTAAAATGCCAAAATAGAAATGTAGAATTGTTACTAAAGGCCAGACTGAATACGTTTTTGTTTGCTTTAAAAGCACCAACAGTCCCAGCTGCCCTCAGCTGTTGAGGAAGCTTCACATTTTAACTTCATATTTTCACCAGGTGTTGGTGACAACTCCAGTAATTTACAAGTACTAAGAAATCAAACCAAAATAGTGCATAAATGTGGATGCTAAAATGACACATGGAATGAGATGCTTGCTAAAATTTGTTCAATTCTTTTTAAAAATTAATTTTTTGGTAATGAAGATATAAATATTACAGAGAAAGCAGAATCATGCACTGGGTTGAAGGTTCTGACCTGTAGTTCTTTCCTGAAATATACAACTATGTTCAGACAGGTCAGGTGAATGACTGGGACAGTGCGGCATTCTTATTTATTTATTAACCATTGGATTTTTTTTCTGTGTTTGGGATCATTAGTTTAGCTAAATATTGAGTTTTTAATATTCAAATTGTACATTTCTTTTCATTCACCCAGTTTTCTATGAATGGTCATTGGCCTACTTGGACTGGAGAGCTACCATCCTGTGACCTTTATGCTTCTCTTCTCCAACACAGCTGGATCAAATCAGCTGATCAACAGCAGGCCTCGTGATCAAATTCAGCTGTTTGATTCATTGTGCAGGAGCAGAGATGCATGGAGAGCTACACCATAGTAGCTCTCCAGGACTGGACCTGGCTACCTGAGGTGATTAGCAATGGGACAGTTTTTTTTTTTGTTTTTTTTTTGTGAAATTAAAAGATCATAAAAATGTAAAATAGACTAATTAATTTCACAAATGAAACATTTTGTGTTCTTCTTTGGTCATATGCAGGTACTTCCTCAGTCATGTGATTAAAAGTGAAGATTTTCTTTGGATCCTCATGGTGAGAATAAAGCAGCTCTAGTAACGGAACAACCCAGCCAGCTGTACAGAACGCAACATGACATCAGATTTAGATTTTATCTGGATCAACAGTAATTTCAGGTATAGTTTTTAGGTTTTAGAGTAAAACTAAAACAGCAAATGAAATTAGATAACTTTTAATCAACTGGGATGAGAACAGAACTTCCTTGTTGTTAACTGATATTTTTTAATCTTGTTCAGAAAGCATTCAGGCAGCAGTGATCAGAGCTCCTGATGGATTCTCACTGATGGCGTGTGGCGCGTGCTGCCTCCGCCCACCGAGGACAGCAGATCCTATCAGGTCTTGATCATATTGATCAGTCCTTTGGGCCCAACTCAAGCATTCAGCCCAGGCGCTGCTGGATGGGGAGGGGCTGAGCCACATGTGTTCTGGAACAGCCCCTTGCCAGGGAAACACTCGGTGCGTGTGCACTTCTGATTGTTATCTGCAGAAAAAGCTTTGAATATGATTATCTGCTGCAGGCCCAGCTATCATTAACATTGTAATAGGGCATCTGTCAGTGTTGTGATCTGCTGCTGTGAGCCTGCACAAGACCCCCTGGTCCTGCTGGAGACCGGATCACTTCATTAATTAACCTGAACCTCAGGTCGGCCGCAGCTCCTCTAACAGCGCTCACAACTTTACCTACACAACTCATTAGCTCCTCGTTTACAGCTGCTGCTGCTGCGGCGCCACCTGAAGGATGCTAACTATTTACATAGGAAGCCTCTGATCAGGACTTTACACAGAGACCCCCACCGCTGGGGGGCTGACCTTCTCTACATCAGCCTCTCAGCCAAATTAGTCTGCCATGTAAATCAGACGCCGCAGCTCGTGTGACAACAAAAACACCTGTCAGGGGACGCTTTCAGTATCGCCTGTTTAATTGAAAGAGGTGTGTCATAAACACATTATAATCAGCATAATAATTCCCATCATGAATATTGGCAGAGAAGCTTCTGGAATCTTTACCAGTGCAGGACGTCTCACTGACGAGGCTGTTTGTTGACACAAGAGCCTCCCCACAAATGAAATATTGTGTGTCAGTAGATTATATGCCCATATAAATAATGGCCGAATGAGAAATGATCATTAAATCATTGGTGGTTCTTTGTTGGTGTCCAAATGAGCTCTTTTGCCTGGACCATCTGTTAGTGCCATCGCCTGTGGGACGCCCAGCTTGTTGGTGTAATGCAGCTCCCTCATATTCTCAGGGCTGAGCATGTGTGAGATAATGATCCGACTGTAAAATAAAAGCACAGGTGAGGCTTTATGCTCCCCACCCCTTAACAGGTTTTAACACTAGATACACACAGTCCTCAGAGGCCCATATGACCTGTGGTCCAACATTACCTTCAGCACAAATCACCAGTTCAACCCATTAGCAAACACAAGAGGATAAAATGATACACCTACACACACACACCCCCACACACACACACACGCCCACGCACACATCCCACTCATTAACTCCGAGCCGCCATGCAAATGCTGGTGGAGAAGAAGGTTTAGAGAAGGCTGTTGGAGCCTGAACAAAGATCTAGAGAGCTAGGAAGACTTAGAGATGGAAAGTGGAGGAGGAACGTGGAAGAAATGTGGATGATGAGAACTGCAGGACTGCTGATGAAACACGAGTCTGGTGGGAAAGGCTGTCCAAGCCTCTGAACAGCTCATACAGGTTTCTCCTTATGATGGTGAATGTCTCTTTAAGTCCTCTTCTCTTCACCTTGGACTACCAGAAGGAACGATCAACAGATCGAAGCGTCGGAGCATAGACAAGTAGAGGAGCAAGGTGGGCTGCTTGTCTGGGATTGAAGAGGGAAGGAAGGGGAAGTGGGAGCTGATCCACTCAGATGACCAGTAACCAGGCAGAGGATTAGTGATGCCAAGTGTTCAACGTGAAATATTCACAATCATATATCACATGTCCTCTATTGATTGGTGTCAATCTGCAAACAGGAGAAATCTCACAGAATTTGAAGTCACTGGAACTCCTCTGAACACAGTTGCAGGTAACATTTCTGGTGAAATATCCTACAACCAAACGGAACATGTTTTCAGCTAGTTACTAAACAGCCAAACTGTCTTCCTGTGAAACACAGTGCAGAGATGCAGAGCTGAGTGGCCAAGAGACCCTACAGCAGGCTGTGTGTGTGACCTCAAATGTTTTGACCTTGAGACCTGGTGTAGAGAGGTGAGGAGAGGCAGAGGGTGTGTGTTCCCAGTGTGTCACCTTACAGGAGCATTGGGATTCCTGCTTGACAGGCAGAGAGAAAAAACACCTGCTCAGGTGTCGGCATGCATCAAGGTATTAGCTGTGAAATGAAAGGTCAGGTGGGAAAAAAGTTACCTTCAGCACACAAAAGGTAGCAGCTCTTGTCACAGATTAATCTTGGAATCATTATCATGCATCTGTATGTGAATAACTCTGAGGCGTGAAAATATTTCTGGATTAAATCAGCACAGAGAGCTGCTTTTCCACATGAGAGAAGTGGGAGGAAAAAAACAGGGAGGCTGACTTCACCCACCGGCAGGAAAGATTAGAATATATGTGTGCATTTATATTACCTCCTTTAGTGTCAACTAAATTATTCATGGCGTCCAGATCTGTTCAGTTTCAATGTGTCTCCTGCTGCAGGTCATACATCTAACGGGGTTTTCCTGCATTCATTTCATTTTAATAAAGATCTCTTCACCTGTAGCTGCTGAACCTGCCAGGCTCACATTAACATGTTGCTTTACAGTGTTTGTCATTGTTTTGCAGAATCAGAAGGTGATGTGCTGCTGAGTATGGAGAGATTTTCAATTACCAGGAGTAAACTTGATGATGTCAAGTGTCAGAGCAGGATTTACGCTGCGTGTGGAAGGTTTTTATTTGTGAAGGTGTAGAGTCAGTTCAGTTACAGTTTGCTCTCAGCAACTTTATGCAGTTTGATGTTTTATTTTAGTGTTTAGAAAGTCAATGACGGTGCTATACTTAAGACGTGGGCTGCTTGTTGTTTCTCATCTTCAATATTGTCTTCAGTGGTTTTCATATTGGGTGCCATTGCTAGTCGTTTTTGATGACCTATCACACAAATGTTTTGTGGTGCTACCTGTGAAATGCCAGAAAGTGCCCAGTGTGTGTGTGTGTGTGTGCGTGCATGTACATGTGTGCATAGGTATGTGTATGTGTGCATGCCTGTGTGTGTGTGTCTGCAGTGCGCCCTGCCTACTCTGAGCCTCTCTTTAGTCCTCAGTTAGTTATCAAACAAACCTTGTGTTGACTGGACCCAGCCGCAGGCTAATTGCTGACCAGCCTGCAGCTGAATGACCGCTGAGCAGAAATGTGCCATGCATGGCTCCAGCTGCAGGTTCCTGCTCAGCAGCTCTGCTCGTCTCCTCGCTCGCTCCCTGGACTCTCACCTGATTGTTACAAAGTTTTAGATCTTCTGGTGACTAAAACATCACAGATCCCACTTCTTCCCTCAAGTTTCTCATTAAGTTAAACCTGAAACCTCTTGTGTTTCTCAGCTCTCTGTACCTGAACTGAGACAGAATTTCTTTGATTTGTTGTTTAACATACCAAGACATATTCTTAAAAATAAATTAGCTGCTTAAAATAAAGATACAAATATTTTAAATGTCCCTGAGACAAGAATTTGACCATAGATAAACCTACATAAATTCATTAGTGTTTCTACAGGAAACACTGAGACTCTTCTTGCTTCACAGAAATCTAATAATGTGCTGTGTGTTCTTGGTGTGTGACATGTCGCTGTGTCCGAGCAGAAGCTCTGATGAAACATTGCAAAGGGAAAGGAGGCTGCTGGTTCCTGCTGGTTCCTGCTGGTTCCTGCTGGTTCCTGCTGGTTCCTGCTGGTTCCTGCTGGTTCCTGCTGGTTCCTGCTGGTTCCTGCTGCTGACAGAGCCCTTAGAGTTAGAAATGGAAACATTTAACGGTTTCCTGTTCAAGCAGCAACAGTAAGATGATTTTACTCAGTCAGCGTTCAAATTTAAGCTTATGTAAGATTTTAGAAGACTTAGATATTACAATCTATTTCTTTAGTTTAGACCTTGTTGGTGGTGGCATTGTGTTTTGCTGTCTTATTTAGTGATAAGAAGATTTGATGTTGCCGTATCTTCTGGTTAAGTAACAGAAATTGCCTGAATATTAAAGTTTTCCTTGGATTCCTTTAGAATCCAACAAGTGTTTTCTTTCAGCTTTTCTCTGTAGTGTTTCAATCTATATGAAAGAACCCAGAGGGAACCACAGCCTGGGGTTTGTTCATTTAAACAGTCATGGAAAAAAAACAGAAGAAACATTTCATTTTCTCTGAAGTCTCAGAAATGAAAATAAAGCACAAGGATCTGAGTCCAGATCTCGGTCAGTAAGCCACGGCTCTGTTCCTCCTTCATACCCAGGTCTTTCCAAGGTACATGCAGAGCAGAAACTGTCAAGCTAAGAATATTTTTAAATAAATAAAAAACTATATTTGTAGAATAAGAGAAGAGTCTTTAAATGTCCATCACTTTTGTCCTACACAGTTGTTTAAAGAATTCAGTCAACCTGAAGCATTTGCCCTTTCTCAGAATGTCTCACTTTCAGAAGACAATCTGTTATTCCCTCTCCTCGGGCAGACTTTCAGCCTGCACCCTGATGAATCTGCAATTATTGATGGCTTCATATAAGCAGTGAACTTCTCCAGCCGGCCCGTATGGTAATTGTAAAGGAAGTCATATGCATAAAATTAATTATACGGCGCAATAAGGCCCATAAATCAGGTCACTATCAATTCAGCTGAAAATGTTTCAAGTACTTGCTCCTCTGCAGAGTTCAAGGTACAAAAGGAGAGGAATCCCCATTTTTTTTTATGCCAAATCAGGAACGTAATCTATCAGAGTGGACAAAAACGTGTTTCCCATAATGGCTTTACTCAGCCATGTCTTCTATATTTGGAACAGGAAATGAGCTTTTCTCCAATTGTGTCCTGCTTAATCCTATAAATGGTGCAATCAAAGAAGAGCTCCTGTTTCCTCTCCCAGTGATATAATGTCAGCATCCAAAGCAGTGCCACCTTCTCTGCCTTTATGTGACTCTAAACGATGAGGGCAATAAGACACTTTGTAAAAAGCGTTAAGCTAATTATTGAGTTATTAAATGGTCTGGATGGAGGACGGTATTTACCGCCCCTGCAGGCGGATACTTGCGACGATCCTTTGAGCGATGGCTCAGAGTGCTGGGAGAACTAATTCGATAGAACAATTACACGCGTTCAGTCCATTTATTTTCCATCGCATAATTATTTGATGTATTTGTTTTAATGACATTGTGTAATTCAGTTCATCTCAGCCTCTCGCTGACTGCTGGCTTCAATTACCGTCCAGTCATTTATAACTCCCTGAGGCTAAAAAGAAGGTAATTGACCAGATGGAATGCTTAATGAGGGTGGTGCAATTATTTCCCAAGTTATTGAGATTTGTATTTTGTTAGCTACTTAATTAAATAGCCTCTCTTTCAACAGGTCTTTTTTCTCCCAATCACAGGGCTGAGGAGCAGCTTATTACCCATCCTCTGAGGCGTAATGCTCTACATCCTGCCTTCTGTTTGTGGAGGTTAGAAAAATGAACAGCTTCTCCTGGAAATGAATTGCTACTCTGAACACACAGTGGAATGATAAATGCATGACCTCTGCCTCCAATTAGCACCAAAGAACAGATATTCTTTCATTCATTCTATGGATTGTTTAAAACACTACATGTGCAGTGGTTTGATTAGTTTTGTGTTTTTCCATGTTTATAACTTATCTCAGTTTTAACTGGAACAAAGAGAACTTAGTTGTGAAATCGAGCAGAATTCAGTGTTGTTTGTTCTGGTTACTCTGCATCAGCTGCTTTTCTCCTGTTAGGAAACTTTCTCATTATTTGGTGTTTTCTAATCAACCAATCTGTCTGTGTGGTGTTACCATCGGATTATATCGGACTGGAAATGTTTGAATTTGAATATAAATTTGACTATTTAATTTGTATTTATACACTGAATGGATTTGGACTGAAATGGACTGAGTGATTGGAAATAGATTAGACGTGTTTGTCCTGAAAACTGTTTAAAATGACATACACTGAGAATTTATGCTATATTAATAAATTGAACTGAAATGGACTGAATGGAAATACATTATTTTTAGTCCTACTCAATGAAGTCAAAACGCCAGCAATAAAAGGCCAACAGGGAGATAAAAACAAATGATTTGAATATGAACAGGAAATGTTTGATCAACATTCACACTGTTTAGTGAAGAACAACAAACTGGAGATTTTCAGATTGTAGATAAATTCCTAAATAAGCCATACAGCCTTAAACTAGCTATTCAGTTTTCCAATCTGTAAAGTTGGAAAACCTTTTGATACTTCAGCAAACAATCTTATTCAGTCGTTACAATGATCTGAAGACATAATTGTTTGAATGTTAAGGGATCTGAACTGTTCAGCTGTGACCTTTGAACCCTCAGATGGCACTGCATGAAAAAATCTTTTGTAAAGTGCAGCAATATGAAGTCTAATATATATTTATTTAGCCATATAACTTGCATCCAGAAAGTATTCACAGCGCTTCACGTTTCCCACATTTTTGTTAAGTTACAACCTTATTCAAAATTGTACTAACATAATCTCTGTCTTCCATATTCTAGACATAAATACCCCATTAGGACAACGTGGGAAAATGTTTTGAGATTTTTCAAAAAATATAAAAAATAGAAACCAGGAAATCACATGTACATACAGTAAGTATTCACAGCAGAATTGAGCTGTTTCCACTGATCATTAATGAGATATTTCTACAGCTTAAATGGAGTCAACCAGGCTGCAGCTCCTGCTGTCAGATCAAACTCCACTGCTCTCATCATTGATGCCTGAGTTCATCATAATGTTAAGACTATGAAATATAAACCGCATTGCTGCAATGTCACATTAGAATTGTCGATGAGAAGTCAACACATTCTCACTCCCGACTCGTCATATATTGACGCTTGGGCAGGTTCCCTCAGCGTCACATGTTGACGCATCGAGTCAGGAGTGAGAATGTGTTGGAGAAGTTGCTCTCTGACATGAGCAATCTGTGACGCCACAATGTCAGGCCTAACAATAATATTAGTCCAACTGTGTAAATGCAGTCATTAAAAGGCTATAGAGGCTTATCAGCTAACACAAGCTGTGTGCTTTATGGCCACAGCTACAGCTGCTATTTTAATGAGGTGCTGCAGCATGCAGCTTTCCAGCCTGGCAGGATAACTGGGACATCACAGAAATATTGATCTCAGTATTATTATGACTAATACTGGTTAACCAGTGCAATATGGAATTGTTAGATGTGTTGACTATCTTCACTTTGAAAGAAAGTGAATGAAAGGAAAGAAAATTATAAAAATGACCATACTGATACTCAGATTTATCCTTTTGGGTCAAGATGTGTGCCTCATTGTTTCCTGAGAAAATGTAACTTTAGAGTTATAACAGTCTGTCTGAGGTGGGACTTTGAAGCTGCACTTTATAAAAAGAGGTTTTTTATCTATTTGTTAAAAGTGTCATTATGTTATGACAGCACAATATGACAGATAATTTGTGAAAAAATCTAACTCTTCCACCTCTTCCCAGTTCTACTGGGAAGAGGTAGCACTGGGAAGTGCTACCTCCACTCCAGAAGTGGAGTTTATGAACAGAAACTCCACTTCTGTTCATAAACAACCAATCAAAGGGTCTTAGCGCTGTCAATCATCCGTGTGTACTTTGTTGTGGCCATTTATGTTGAATTTCTGTAAATCTTAAGTTCTATGAATTTAGTTTGTTTTTGGTCAGTTAGCATATGGCAACACTTTATTTGAAGGGGTGTGCATAAGACTGACATAATACTGTCATAAACGTGACATCACACCTGTCAGGAACATGAAGGAGTCTTTGTGAATGTCTGTGACTATTGTCATGAAGTGTCATTTGGTAAATAAGGACACTTTAAGAGCAAATTTGTCGATTTTAATGGACTTTTAATTCAACATTTAGTTCACCTTTGCTTTGAAAGCGTCACTCTGCTCTCCTCCACAGGTTGACATGAGCTAAACAATGAGAATAGATTTCAAGAGTCTCCCGAAACCAGCTATTAAAAAAAACCTGTTAATACATTTTAAACTATTTACTACTTTTGCACTTGGCACCAAATTTGCGCCATCTGGTGAAAAACATCTTATATTTACTTTCCCTGTCATAAAACAGGATCTTTGCAGATGGATTCATTTTTCAGTCTTTGGAAAGTTTTTCCATGACGGCTTTGGATCAGAATGTTGAAGTTAAGGTAAAATAATGAAATGAAAAATATTAATGCGTTAGTGTAAGCATTTTTAATCAAGATATAGAAAAAGAAATTGATAGATTTTGACACTTCATTATTTGAATTTACTTTTAAATGTCACACAGTTTTAATTCTATTAAAAATTCAGATTAATTTTATTCAGCTGGTTAGAAATGAGCAATGATTCATTCAAGCCACGACTTTCTTCCTGATATAGTCAGTTCTAAAAATGCAGACTTAAACATTATGAGAGGAACAAAAAGCAAGGAAATGGGAATATCACAGTGCTGATGTGTTTACATAGCATCTAATGATATCTGCAGGCAGCATAGGACCAGTTTTAATGAGAGTTGCTGCAGCTGTTAGCGGCGACATTCATGAGTTACAGTGAGCTGTAAAATGATTTGATGTATTCACGGCACTGTTATTGCAGGCAAATAAAAGCTTACAGTGAAAACATGGTGTAAAACTGTCTGTTTTATTGGAACAAGTGTTGCCATTATGTTGAGGGACAATATTACTGCATGCTGCCAGTTAAAACCAATGTGCTGATGTGCAGACAGCCTGCTCCGAGTCCTGCCTTTATTATCACACAGCTAGAGTTACAAACAGAAGCTGTTAATGGAACAACTGTTTGTTCAGGCTCAGTTTTATACAGCATGCAGGGTAGAATGAGTCAGTTCAACAAAGGAAAGGGAAAGGGACTGTCCTCAAAGCAAAGTACAGTCTATACTGTTGGGCTGCTGGAGAGTGGAGCCTCCTTTCTGGAATTTGTTAGCTAAATATATATATAACTTTTTGACATCATTCGAAAGCATAGACTACACTCTTTCAAAATCTGAACAAAAGTCAAAATGCCTCCAGGGAGACTTCTTTCTGGTTTTGTTGTGGCCAGTGACAAATTAAACAACCTTTTCACATTTCACAGAAAGATCATGCATTCAAATCTGAGGAAAAAAAAATATTAAACTAATTTGTTTATTGATTATTATTGTTGTGTTGGTCACTATTTCCATAGAGTCCAATTTGGTATCCATTTAAGTTCTTCTGTAGGTCTTATGTCACTCCACTCTGAGTCTCAATGTAAAATTTGAGTCACCCCTTGACTCCATCTGGTCTTTGATATGAATGTGTGTGAGAATATGAATGTTAATAAAATTTGCTGTTGATTAACAATACACATTGTCTGCCTCTGTCCTGGTGCTCTACAACATATAGCACATCTAAAGCCTCTTCCTATCAAGTCAGAAGAAATGTGCTGGATCCATTTTGACTGAATCCAATTCCAGGGAGGTCACTTTGATAAAAAGAAGCCTTGTTGATTTAGAGCGTTTCAGTAACCAGGTCACTTAAAGTGAGTGACAGTGGCCCCTGCTTCATTTAATAGCATTAATTGAAGTGCTGATGTGTTTGTGGCGTTTATAGGATTTGCATCTCGGCAGCATTGACACCAACACAGCAGGCTGGGAAAAACAAATGGCACAGTTGCTATGTTTGATTAATAGCTTTGATGTATGCTAGCTGTGAAACATTTTAAATGTAATATTAAAAGAGCACATCATTCACTATTCAAAAAGCTACTCTCATAAACTGTCTGTGAATTATTACTGGAGAGATTTTTCATCATTTACAACATCCAGTGTGCCATGTCCCACCAGATCCTTTCAAATCCACTGAGAACGGTCGCTGTGATTGGCTGCTGAGGGAAGAAAGAATCAAGAAGGGATTATAAAAAGCAAAAGATTCAGTTCAGTTCAGTTCATTTTGTTGTCTCAGTGACTCGAGACAACAGAAATGTTGTCTCGAGGCAGTTTACAAAAATATAGTTTCAATTCAGTCACACATACATTCCAATTGATTCTAGTTATCAAACGGTAAAGTAAGTTCAGCTTATTTTCAAAGTAGCTTAAAAAGTTTCTAAGGAAACCCAGCAG
Organism: Alfaro cultratus; assembly: GCA_903066825.1. NCBI lineage: Eukaryota > Metazoa > Chordata > Actinopteri > Cyprinodontiformes > Poeciliidae > Alfaro > Alfaro cultratus. The sequence continues at coordinate 24,695 of CAEFZX010030148.1, read as the reverse complement.
ATTGCATGAAGTCATTGCCTTAAAAAACAACAACAAATAAAACAAACAAAAAAACAAAACAGAATATAGATTAAAGATGCTGAAAGAGGAATTTGGTAGCTCTATCCTGTCATGTTTTGTGCCAAGATCTGAACTCAAAATAGACTCAGAATAAGATCATGCTTCGTTTGGAATGGGGTTAATGTTATCTTTAATGATTCCTAGTCAGAGCTTATGCAGATGCAGTATCTACAGCACAGCAGGTAGCTAGATCTTGACATTGGGGCAATATTACATTTGAGATCTAGAATAATGTGACTCACTTGGAGCTAAAGGGTTTTTGACTTTGCATGCAGGTTTCATCTGCTCTGCAGAGTGCATTCAGTCAATCCTCTAAAAGGCATATGAGGACAATGTCAACACCTATTTGGCTGGTTGCTACATTGAATTAAAGATTAGTTTGATTGTGGCTGAATAAAATATACTTTATCTCAATTAATAATGAAAATGATGTTTTTATGAGGAACACAGCTAAATAGTAGATGTTAAAATACCCTCTCAGTCTACAATGACACCGATCTTTTTCTACTTTTAACTAATAATACCACATTTTCCTCAACCTCAAGAAAACTTTACACTATTGATCCAAAGGTCAATGAAACTGCCCCAAGTGGCAGCAATATGCAATAACATGTAGGATTCTGTTCAGGAGGATCAGCAGGTTGGATGGAAACTTTTCTTTAAAAAGTTTTACTGAATAGTTTAATGAGCTTAGCAGCAGCTGACCAATAGGTTCAGCAGGTAAATGTCAGTTGGTCACTTTCAGGGTGATGGGCATAAATGAGCCCTGTTGACTAATTTACTAAACGAATAGCTTGAGCCTTCGTCTTTATCTACAACAAAGGCTGCTGCACCACCTCCCACCCTGCCACTGTGAATGCGGCGGCCACCCACACGGGACGGTGTAGGAGAAAGGTTCATTAGCAGGTACATTATTGCTGTCAGGAGTTCACAGGAAGTTCACTCTGACTCCCAGGAACAGCTGGGATTTCTGACCTCACAGGACTCTGCAGGCAGGTTTCCATGTAAATACAAGCCAGTGTTTCTGTTCTGTTTACAGCCGCGGCAGTAAGACAACCTGCAGCCCGTTCATTTGCAGTTACTAGCATAAACACTGCTGTCTAACACTGCAGAGCTCTCAATATATCAAGCATATTCAAAAGTTGTGAGCACTTTTATTTAAAGTCATACAATTATCTTGACAGTTCAGATGATTTTGTGAAGGTTAAAGGTTAAAGTAAAACCTCAAAATTTGCAAAGCTTTCATTTCATTTAACCTGCTGTTACCCTGAACAATTCGTCTACAGGCTGGAAAATAGAAACTCACTTTCTTCTTCAACTCTCCAATTTGCATTATTTGCTGTTTAATCAACAGTTAAATTAGTTTTATCTGTTATTTTCTCTCCATTGAAGCTACACTTGGTCTGGCCTTCTGATTGGCTGGG
>CAEFZX010030148.1:0-23181 GCA_903066825.1 Alfaro cultratus | reverse complement strand
ATCCTACATCAGTTTCTTCTTGTTCATTCTGCTCTGTTTTCTCAAACCCCAAGTCAGTCTTGGCAGATGGCCGCTTGTACTGAGTCTGGTTCTGGTTCTGCTAGAGGAGTTTTTCCTCTCCACTGTCACTACATTCTCAGTATGAGATAAAACGCAATCGATTGTCTCTCCGTGTTCATCCAGGAGGAGTGAACGCTGTCAGGCAATGATTTGATGCTACCTGATGGGATTCCTTAGAAACGTTTTAATCTACTTTCAATAAGTAATTGAATTTACTGCACTGTTAGATAACTAGTATCAATTGGAAGGTATGTATGATTGAATTAAAATGTTTTTTTGCTAAATGTGTTGAGATGACATATGTTGTGAATTGGTGCTATATAAATAAACTGAATTGAAAAATGAATATAAAAAGACAAGAAGTGTAGCATTACACATTGTCAACTATGCTCATCATGTTAACAACTAACAGAGATCTTGAATAAACTTTCTGTTTCATTCTGTAATGGAAATTTACTGCAGTTATTCCATGATAAAACAACCAAAAAACTTCTAAACCCTGAATTTGTTATTATGTCAAAATTTGAAAATATTAGCTGGTGGTTCATATTTTTTAGCATGACTTAAGAGTCATTGTGGAATGTCTAAAAGAGCCCCACAGGTTACAGACCCCTGGTTTAGATGGTCACTGCCTATGAGTATAAAGTCTGGACTTTGTGCAAAGCTGTGAATTACTAAAGGCTCATTAAAAAAGGATCTTTTCAATCCTCAGACTTGTTCATTAGATTTATTCTTTAGAAAACATAAAAGAACAACTTATTTTGATATGTTAAAAATGTGAACAACAGCATTACCCATTTAGCCCTGAACACTTTCTGCTAATGTTAGAGCAGTATGACTAATGGACAGATGAACTTTTTTTGATTAGCGGATGCTCTGCCATAATCTGACCAACAGATTTTAATAGAGAGTAGATGATAAATCATGAGCATTCATACCCCACAAACTGCTCAGAGCAGTGGAAGTGATTGCCTTGGCTTGGTGGCATGGCACACAATGGTCTCCCTCTCAAAAGAAAGGAAACAGGGGCAAATAATGGCCAGAGCCAAGCTATTTATGGAGCAACTCCAGAGAGCTATTAAAACCTTCTCAGTCAAATGCTGATCTGCCTGAGTGGGTCAAAACAACACAGCAGTGCTTGGCTCACGCTCATCCTGCGACTGGTTAACATTCATCGCAGAGGGAACTCCCTTTCACTCAGAGCAGGGAGGCAGAGAGCGCAGAACAATGAGGCCTAAAGGAGAAATGAATTCTAATGTGAATCTGATTATAAAGTCTTAATCCAGACACAGAACGTCCCTCTTTCCCACCAATACTTCAATTGCCGTTGATGTTAATGTTATACTCATGATGCACATTGCTTATCCTTTCTGGTAAATCCTATCCTTTGCTGATAATGTTTTTGCTTTATGGTATGTTATATTATCTTAGGGTTTTGTAGAACAAGCAAAAACTGCATTTTATTGTGATGACTTCTATAGAATGATTAATCTAAATGTGGAGTCTTATGAAGATAATATAGCACAAATCATCTTTTTTTAAGCAGTATGTCATTGTGATGGCCAAATAAACCTTAATGTCTCAAATTTGAGTCTCATGCACAATCCCTGGTAGGACATTTGCTTTTCTCTGCTGCACTCTCCAAAGCAGAGTGATGGATTTGGGGTATTTAAACAGTCTTGTATATCACCTCTTAATAATTTGGGAACTTTACAAAAATCATTGTCCAGAACATAACTTAGTTAAAAAGTTCCAGTTGTGGTTATTTTTATGTAAGTTTCAACAGAGAGATTAAAAAACAGTTCAGTTTGTATTCTTTGCTTCATTCAACAACAAACAGAAAATGTTGACACTGATTCTTCTTAAGGAAACAAGATTCATTCAGATTCTGTTTTGCCAGAGCTCAGACAAGTCTTACTTGAACTGGAGAGTGACAGACGTCTGCATCCTTAGTGCACAAAGGAGCATTATTGTAGATCATTCCTCCAAGCAGCTGTTAGACTCTTGAACCATCACTGCTCTCAACAAACTCAATAAATTGTTCACATTCATGCTGGTATTTGCAGTTTTGCTAATTTCAATAGAAATTTCTGCTGGTATTTGCACCTTTTTTGTCACATATCTAAAATAGACTTTTGTCTTTTAATGCACTAATACATACTCATATTTTTGTAAAAGTTTTCAGAAAATATCCTACTCATTTGCACATTCCTTTAATTGGATGCTATTTTTGCCCACTATTTTGTGTTGTAATATATGATTCTTGAGTTTGTTTATTCATTTTTATGTTTTTGTTTTTGTCTGAACTTATGTCTTTATTGTCTGCCACTTTGTTACACCTGAATTTCACCACCTTGGGACAACAAAGGGTTCTTCCATTCTAGTCTGTGCAGTTCTATTTTGAGAAGCATCAATAACATATACTATATGCTAGTGGCAGCAGTGGTTGTGTATTTTACCCTAAGACATCTATTTGACATATAAACATTGGAAAATTATTATGACAAATGAAACAAACTGATCAAACAGTTTTTTACAGTGAAAATCTTCGTTCTAGTTATAATATCTGGATCATTGAACTTAACCGGCTAATGCTGTTATATGTCACAAGTTAACCTGCATATTGTGTGTGTGCGCATGCATGCGTGTGTGTATGTGGCTGGGGTGTGTCGGGGACATCTGCCCCTGGTTTTGGAAAAGTGTAAAACACAAAAGCCATCTGAGTGACAGGGGTTAAGTCAATCCATGCCTGACCAGCTGCTACCCCCCAACCTGTGCACACACACACACACGCACGCACACGCACGCACGCACGCGCACGCACGCACACATCCATTTATACCAAACAAGAACGCCCTCCAACCTGCTTAATGGATTGACTTAAATATCATTAGCTTAAATGTTGAACAAATTGCATCAAACAGTCTTCACATTTAAAGCCTAATATGTCTCCCTGACTTTAATTGCTTCATACAATTAGCTGTGATGGGATTACCATGATGCACTTTGTAATCTGAATGAAGATCAGAAATAAAATCAACCTTTTTGCTAAACCATAAGGAAAAGAAGTATATCAAACTACATTCAAGGATGTTGATGGACAGACTCCAGATAAAGCTCTGATTGGTTCTACGCTTTTGCTTTAAGATTCATTTATAAACACAAACTAGATGTTTGAAGAAGAGTGTTGAAACATTTAATACATACCATCAAGTTATAAAGAAATACCCTTAAAACTCAGGTTTTATGCATGTCATAGTTTTTGGGATATATTAAACCTTTTGGTATTCTATCTATATTTAATAAATGAAAAAATACAGAAATCTGTGGTGCTTACTTTGGTACACAAAAAGTTGGATCATTTTAAAACGTTCATTATATGTAAATTCAAACTAACATGGTTCCTGGATTTAAGATTTTAAATTAACCCTTGTGTGTTTGTATATTTTTCTTTAGACTTTTTTCTCACTGGTTGCTTAAGTTCATACGTAGGTAATGTTGGACCTACGTTCACTTTGTTGTGAAGATAATTGCTTCATTTTCACAATCTGTGGAGTTTATTGTCCTTTGTTTCTATTATTGGATAAGGAACAGCTCAGAGTGACTGGGAATCTGTGACTGTATATATATATATATATATATATATATATATATATACAGTCACAGATTCCCAATAATTAGGCTCACCTGTTTCACATCCATTAATCAATCTTCCAAATACTTTAGCACTCACTAGCCCTACCTCATGATTCATGATTATATAGTTCCTCTTCATCTTCTGTATCATGAAGCATCCACACTTTCAGTACTACTGCCTACAATTGAGCTGTCCATTTTTACAATCCTTTAACTAAAAAGAAAAGAAAAAACTCTAAAACTTCAGTAGACTAGAAACAGGATAACTGGGATCTCTGATGTCAGTGAAAATGACACCATGAAACAGTGAACTGCAAATTAAAATGAATTAGACTGATGAGGAGGCCCATTCCACCCCCATATGGATGTAAATGGGAACTGCAGCTTGATGTGACTTGCTCAGGTGATTTATCACAGTCATATGCAGTATGAAATATTTTAAAGAATTTATCCAACAATAGGTGTTTTTAGTTGTATGTCAGTAAAAGCTGAACCTGCATGTGAAACACCCCTGTGACGTTGTCCTCTCAGCATGCAGGCTCTCTGCTCGTCTCTACTCTGCATTTCTCTCTCAATATTTTTTCTGTTTGAAGCAACTCTTCTCATTTTGCAGTTTGTTAGGCTTCTCATTAAGTAAGTTTTAAAAACATTCTGTCACTTTACTAAATTAATAAATCTAAAGTTGATGAAGAGTTTTTGTTATTAAAGAATTTGAAGGTGTGATGACAGTCACCTTTATTTACACCAATAAATAGCACAAGCAATTGACTTCAGATATTGCCTAATTAATAAATCCAGTATAAAAACAGCTTTTCTGCTTCTGACCTTAGAGATTTGTTAGAGAGCATCAGAGAACAAAACAGCTTCATGAAGACCAAGCAATACTACAATCAGGGAGAAAGCTGTGGAGACGTTTAAAGCAGGGTTGGTAAAAGCTTTGAGCGTCTCTGAGAGCTCTGTACAGACCCTCTGTACTTACATGAGGGTGATTGACAGCACTAAGAACAAACTAACTGCAAACCTACCAGACACCTTTCTGTTCCCCTGAACTGAGGCAAGGAGAGGATGAAGTTCATGATAACACTGGAGGAGCTGCAGAGAGCCAAAGGTCAGGTGGGATAATAATCAGGATGTCAAAAGACACAAACAAATCTGACATTTATGGAAGAGTACCACAAAGAAAGACATTGTTGGCAGAATAATAATTCCTGTTTGGTTTGCCACAAAGAGGAGATGAAGGAGATGGAAGAAGGCTTGAAACTGATGAGGTTTACCTTCAGGGAGTAAAACAGCCCTAAACATTCAGGTAGACCTTCAGTGGACTGATTTTAGATCAAATCATATTAATGTGTCAGAACAGCCCAGTCAAAGTTCAGAAATTAATCCAACTAAAAATCTGTGGGATGGCCTGAAAATTGATGGTCACAAATATTTTTGATCAAAAGTGATTTAGTTTGAGATTTTTTGCAAAGACAATGAACAACAAGTTCAAAGTTGTCCTGTTATGGAAAGCTGTGTGCTATAGTCTGCTATCTATGACAGACACTCTTCAGTTCTGATAACATTATCACATGACTGAGAACTGTGATTGAATTGTGATGAGCTGTGGACAATATTATAGCTGCACTATGTAACTTTTATTAAAGAGAAATCTGTTATTATTTTTACATATTTGTTCAAACTGTCAACATGTTGTGACAGTATGGCATGTGATAGATAATCTGTGAACATATCTAGCTCCTTCACCTCCCCCCTGAGCTGTCAATGCGATTGGCAGAAACTCACAGTCACAAACAACCAATCAAGGACAGGAGGAGAGTCTTAGCGCTGTCAATCATCCTCCTGTAAGTGCTGCTAAATGTGCTATTGGTGGAGAAACAACTTACCCTTATAAGAAAATTGTTTATCTTCCGTCATCAGTGACCATGATAACTAACTCTGGTTGTTTCTGACTGAGCTGTGTATTTCAATTATTAGCACTGGGTGAAGGCCGAGGAGCCGGATTTTTTTTCACAGATTATCTGTCTCATACTACACTGTCATGACATATTGACACATATGTAAAAAATCAGATCTCTTCTAAAACTTACTTATGAACAGTGTAAGCAAATGACCTTTTACAGATTAGGAAACGTCAATAATAATAAATGCCATACTGTACTCAGAACATACTTTATTGTTACATTGTGTAGTGATTTTTGAAACTGAATCAAGGAAAGAGCTCTGTCATCATCCAGGAGTTTAAAAAGTGACCAGAGAAAAAAGAGATGATGTTCCAATTACCCCTGATTCAGGTGTTTGTGTGTGTGTGTGTGTGTGTGTGTCTGTGTGTGTGTTATCTTCCTGTCATTATTATGTGTTCACTGTTTTTGTTGAAACATAATGTGCGAGTCAGAGAGCAGGGGGAGTGGAGTCTTTGATGAGGCTCATGATGTCTTGTGAGGTCAGGACGACAGGACTCCCAGAAAACATTCCCATTCAGAGCTCTTTCAAACAGAGGTCAGTGCTGCAATAATATTTTCCCCCGTGACATGAGCCCATTCTCCTCACAAAGCAGCCATCTGTAAGACGGGATTCCCAAGCTGAGTAAACTTGTGAGAGCGAGCCTTGCTCACACACTCTCATTTCTCCTCACACACACTCACACATGTGAGTTGCTGTGCTTGTACTGCTGCAGTGACATGGAGCGCTGACAGTTTACTCAGCTTGGATGAACATCCATCATCATATTTGACATATAGAATACGGTTTGAGGTTTAAAATTAAGCTTCCTCTTTCTAACTTGCAAGGATAACTTGTAAAAAGTTGAAACACTTTCATATTTGCTGCTGAGATAATGCTTTAGTTTCTCACACTGGTCCCAATATCACATTATTTACATTATTAGAAGAGTTTTTAGAAATTAAATAAAATAATAAACAAGAACAACAACTAAAAAAGAAAAAGACAACGTGAAGATTCAGGTAATTTGGAAATCAACAAACTGTTGTGAGGTGATTATACAACATTTATCAAAGGAACAAATCCTGGAGAAAATGTTGAGAACATGAAGACGCCTGTTGGAAAGTTGGGACAGTTTCTACATGAAGGAAGAAAGGAAACTGTAGCTGAGATGTTCTTAATATGACCTTTTTTGTTTTAGAATAATTGTCATATTTTTATGATAGTTTTGAAAATGCAGAATTTTGAGCAGTTTGAAACACTTTAAAAAAATTTTGTGTTGTTCACGTTACTTAATGCGTTTTGCAAAACTTATCTTGTATAAACAAAATAATTATTTTAATGTGTTTTATGAACTAACTCATCTAAATAAAACAAATAAAATGTGGATATGACTGAAAGCCTAAAGTCAGACATTTAGATAAATAGTACTTCTTTTAATGAAATTTGCAATGCTGTCAGTTGTAATTAAGTTTTTCACAAAGAGGCACCAGCAGCAGAACCACGAGGAAAACAGCTTCATTTCGATAATGTTTATCAAGTTCTACAGCACGATTATATTTTAAACTTCATATCACTTCAAATACTCATCCATTCAACCTGCTCTGTCCTTGCAGGGCTGCAGCCTGTAGTCGTCAGCAGGAGGAGGAGGAGGAGAAGGAGGAGGAGGAGGAGGAGGAGGAGTGGAGCTCAGGGCCGGTCCTAACGGGGGGTTTTGAAACTAACCCTAACCCTACTTCCAGCTACCAGGAGATCATGTCCAAAATAATCTGCTCCACATTCTAATACAGTTTTCATAAAATTATTGGAGATTCTTAATTTAAAAAATATATATATAGTAAAAGAATAGTAAAGGAATTTAAAAAATGTATTCTTTAGTTGCAGTGTTTTTTATTCATTTTATTCTTAGTTCTACTTTTGATCCACTGAATCCTGTTGTGTGATATGCTTTGATTATCCTTTCTAAAAGTAGAACAGGTTTAAAAATAATGAAGCACATTTTTATTGTTAATTAAGCTCAATTAAAAGGAACAGCTATGAGGTATGCTGTAACACAAAGAAACTACCAAGACAGTTCCTGACAACTGTTTATAACTGCAAGAACAATTCAAGAACAAAAAGCAAACAGTTCAGTGAGTGGAAAGAAAATGACTAAAAAGGAAGGATTAACATAGAAACAAACAAACAAAAAACTTAGTGTAAATAAATACGAATGGATAATTGATTGAATTTTAACACAGATGAATGCAAATGAATGAATGAAATAATCAACATTCTGATGCACATTGATGGGACTTCACAAAAACCACATAAAGGACACCTGAAGTACCTTATGGCTGCAATGACTGTATTTTGGACTCACTTAAAAATATAATATGCTTTAAAACAACAAGGAAATTGACCATTTCAGCTAAATTATTAAAGAAATTGTACATTTATTTTGTACATTCATGATGTTTTGTCATTCATCTGGCAATGCTTCCATAATGAACCATGTGGATATGTCCACTTAGAGCTGCGTAATGCCATTTTTACAAATATGTATATATATATATTTTACCTATTTGTTAAAACTCTCACTGTGTCGTAGCAATACAGTATGAGACAAATAATCTATGAAAAAAAAGTTGATCCACCTCCTCCCAGTCTTACTATTGCCACTAAGCAATAACCAATCAGAGCAAAGGGGAGGGTCTTAGCACTGTCAATCATCCTCATGTGATGCTAAATGTGCTAGCGGCAGAGAGACAACTTACCATTCTAGTAAAACTGTTTATCTGCTATCATCAGTGGTCATGCTAGCTAACTTGAGAATTGCTGCGAGTCTCTATCATGAAGAATCTGCCGCAGAGATCAAGGGAGAGAGTGTAAGGAGTGTGTACACAAGGATTATTGACAGCGCTAAGACCCTCGTTGTGGCTCTGATTGGTTGTTTCTGACTGAATGGTGTATTTGTGTAGATGACAGCAGAACCATAGGGAGAAAACAAAGGAACTAGATTTTCCACAGATTTTTTGTCTCGTATTCTACTGATGACATCGCAATAGTTTTATCAAACATGTAAAAAACATTTTTTTAAATAAAATTTACATACCATAACTTTAATTACTGTGTTTTAAGGAGAATTTACTTTATGCCACGGCATTAAATACTGACAAAGAAGTCAATCAAACTTTAAGAGATACAGCAAGCGCCAATGTGGTGAAACTTTAATTCTCATAATGACTTTTATTTTCTCCTGGATTATTGCTGTGTTTTTTGTGACTGTCAGGCTGTAATGTGGAAAATGTGACAACATTTGATTTATAATGAGCAAATGGCAGAGCAGAGAAAAACCTCTGTTTTCAGTGTCGGCATTAATGGTGATCATACCCAAACTGTGAGACTCTTATCATACACCATCCCAGCGGCTGGTCTGTCCTCTGAGAAGCAGCGAGGGTCTTCAGGGAGGGATGTGGAGAAGAAGAGGAGCATGGGGGTTGCTGTTTGATGTGGGAGGTCTCTTCTGTCACCCCGCTGTGCTGCTCCCTCAGACCTCTCATTAAGCAAGTCATCAAAGGCCCTCTACCCAACCAATCATAACATTAATGTTAACATTACCACACACACAGTTTTTTCTTAGCACTGAACCAAAGCAACCGTTCAGTCCACAGTCTGACCAGAGCCCATAGCTGCACAAACACACAGACCGGGTCTGCTGAGCCTCTGATAGGACACAGTCAGGGTTTACAGCACTGCTTGGCTGGTGTGAAACCATGCTTTTTAATAGGCTACTACTACTACTACTATTAGCAGTAATTAAATGCGTGCATTTATAACTGGTTTACAGTAAATACCTCTCCACGCACTTTACTAAACAATCCAATTGCCCTGCAATTGGCGGATTGCTGGTTCGATTCCCAGTCCACCAAAAGCAGAGCTGTAGAAGACTGTGAGTGTTAGCTCCTGCAGTGGATCCATGACTACATTCACTCTGCATATTTAGGAATGTTTGTTGTTCCACCTTTTAAAAGAGGCAGTTATAAACATTTTTAAACTGGGTCTCAAGTATTTGCTCATTCTAGCTCTTTACGGGCTGTTGTGCAGCAGCATCTACTCCTTCCTAACTGCTGCCTGTAACACAAACATGACATCACTTCAACAGTGAATTTGTGACATATTGCTTTATTTTTTTTGTATTCAGAAGATTTCTCCACATCCAAAGGACAGACTCCTCCATGACAGTGAAACAGGCAGAAAGGATGACTCTTCCCCTGCCTCCAGCAGCATGGAGCAGCCTGTAGTTGTGCAGCGGTGTGTCCTTGATCAAGGCAGCACTGTCAGACTGCTGACAGCAGAGCCCAGATAGCTGTCCTCCATCTGTCCTCTAGTCCCAGCCGCCTCCTGCTCCACAACCCCCTCCATCTCTTGTCCCCAATTCAATGTCTCTCCCATGTCTTCCTTGCTTTTAAGTCATCACACTCCCCCCGCCCCGCCTGTCTCCCCTATGGGACACATGAGGGAGATCTATCTGTGTCACCCTCCTCAGGTGATCTTTAGGGAACATACTGAAGGACAGGAAGTGGTCCCCTAGGTTCAGACCTCCACACCCCAGCCTACATGCCCCACATCTGCTGTTGGTGGGTAATTACAGGGTGAGATGCTCTTACCAAACCAATTAGAGAGTGTCTGTGCAGTTAAAGGACATATCTGTGACAAACCTGGCCACAGGGTCGCATGTTTATTATGTCATCCCTCCACTCTGGAGGCCATTATTACAGATAAGTGTCAGTCTGGAGGTCATCAGTGGAAATGAGATTCTGTTTTGGCCCGTGATTTAACATGCCCTGATTATTCTGATGGCTCCCTGAGTGCTTAATTATGATCATTTGTCTCAGATTGGGCTTTGATTCCTTCCTATAACTTATCAGTTTAAAAGGAAATTAACAAAGGTCTTGTAGGGATCAAAGCCAGGAGGAGATGGAGAGGTTTACTTACTCTCACATTAGATGGGCTTTGATAAAAGCAAGATGAAGGACAACTTCACATTCCCAATGAGCTCACAAGTTTCAAAGTGTAGTCTGAGCTCTTAATGATGATCACACCGCTGTGACCACAAAGAGTTTACTAAAATTATCTAAAGGTTTCCATCGTTCCAATTCTTTACATTTTTGATTATTTATGCAAACCAGTGGAAAAATAGGCAAAATGATCAGGTTCTCCTTTTAGATTTTCTAAAACTGGATAATCCTTCAGTGAATTACGTGATACTCGCCTTTCATTCTGGAATCAAATTTTCTGGTGTTTTCTTGCTAATTTGAAATAAATTATCAGTACCCAGCCGTAAAGGACTTAATAAGGAATTGATGTTGAACTGATTTCTTTGATTTTTATGTATTTATAATATGCTTATATTTTGTTAAATGTTGACTATTATTGTTGTTTGCCACAGATGTCTCTTCTTTGGGCTTATTGCCCAGCTTTAATCTCTACATAGACACAATGTCTCAGATCTGTAACAATCTGACAACAGCATATATATTTTCTCCCATCTTAAATCTTAAGAATACATTGGATTGCTGGTCATTCCATTATGTTTTTTAGAAGCAGGCACTTGTTTTCTTTTCTCCCATTGTTTTTCATTAAAGTTGTTCGCACATCCTCCCCTGTTTAAACATATTGGTTTCTCATGTCTTTCTTGTTTTTGTCTTTATAATTTTTCATGTTTTTTGTTTGTTCAAAGCAGTGTGTCGCTTCAGTCAAAATATCTGCATGTAAAATGATGCTTTGCTCCATTATTTTTGTCTACGTCAATAAGTGGTTCATCCTGGTTCTCTCCTTCCCATCTGCTTTAAAATGGTCCTGTCCCAAAGCAACAGCGCCGAAAACTACGGGCATAGGGCGACAGGAGGGAGGGAGAGAATTTTTCTGGTGTAAATGTTATTTTTGTTATTGCTGATGTTTTAAAATGCAACAGAAACAGAGAGACTATAGGATCGGGCTGTTAATGTACTCAAAAACAAAACAAAACCTGTCTGTCTGTCTGTCTGTCTAATCCACAAGTTCAGTCCAACCAGACAGTAGCCATTACTGTCAGTAAACAGAAAGACACTCATATTATTAAACCAATAAAAAGAATATTTTCTCATTTTGCTTAAAATTGAAATTCATAATTCCATCCTTACACTTTTTCCCCAAAAGGGAAATGGAGAAAAAACACAAACAATTGTAGCTACGTTGTGGCCGTCCTCCTGAGCTGCCTGAGCTTTATGTTTATCACTGCTTAGCTCATCACCTCAGCGTTGTTTCCTAACAGCTTTAGGTTTGAATCATTTTGACCTAGTGACACAGGCCACTTCATCAGAGAAGAATGGGAGAATAGAATATATTAGAAACAGACAAATTCCCCAAAGGGGAATGTCAGGTCTAACAGCAGGACCAGGTCTAAAGGTTCAGCAAAAAAAAAATAAATAAATAAATAAAAATCTTAAAAGTGTTAAAAACAATACGACAAAAATAAAAATATTGGTCTGGTGATCCAAGAGATGTGTAACTGAGTCAGAATTCTTTTCCAAAAATGTACAGCTTGTGAATGCATACTGAACACTGAAAAAGAAGGTGGTCCTGTTTCCTTGAGTTGTTTGTAAGGCTGGGTCGCTCTGTGATGTTTAGCTAGAAATGATGTGGTACCACAATGCAGCGGAGGCCATGTGACTCTGACATGCAGTGACCAGTTAGTCATGGCTACTGATGAAATCCACTGTAAGGTTTAGGTGTCTGATAACCTCTTTCCACAAGAAGACAGGTAAAAATAGATCACAGAACAGTTAATATACTCAATGCCTTTTAGTGAAAATATAAATGCAATGAAATGCAACTAGACAGTTTCTCTTATTGAGCAAATTGTTGACATGCTTTTACATGTTTGTTAAATTTAAGAAAATAAAGCTTCTTGTTTGTGGTTTTCTGTGCTGCAGAGTTTCAAAACTAAACCTCCATGAACCTTTGCTCATCTTTTCAATTAGGACTGACTCAGATGCTTACAGTAAGTGTGCTGATGCTTGTCATAGTTAGTTTTTGTATTTCTCATACTGGAGGTGTGAGCACATTAGTATGTGTGTGTCGTGGTTCAGAGTGTCGCAGCTGCCTGACCTTCAGCCTGATCTGCATACTGCAGGGACAATACTGCAGCTCTCTCCATCAGTATGCACTGACACCTGCACTGTTTAATGCACTCCTGCAGTTTATTAATGGCTACTGTGTGATAAACATTTCTGCAGGGGAAACTCACAGGTCACCCACACTCACAGCCCTGGCAGGACAAGGCTGGACCGTATGCAGAGGCTCAGTGACACAGTGACACTGCTGGTTGGTTCCGGTTTTTATTTTTGTTGACTGATTGGGTTAAAAATTCCTTTTCTCAGTATTTCAACGTCAAAGGCCAGAGAGAACTGTGGGTAGTTTTATGCAAAAATTAAGAAAAGAAAAAAACACAGTTGTCACAGTGAAAGGCAGTGCAATACTTAGTACATGAATCACCTAAACTTTACAGTGAGAATTATTTTACCACAGGTTGCATCACTTTCATTTGAGATGTAAACATGACTCTAAAGATCTATGAGTAAAAATGCACAAAGAAAACTGCTGTTAGATCCTCTGTCCCAAATCTCTACCCCAGTTTGTACATAAAACTCACTTCTGCATTGTCATAAAAAAAAAAAAACACAATTTCGCAATTTTATTGTTTCCATTAAAATGAAATCAAATGTGAATAAGCTTTTTCATGCAATAAAAGGCAGTGATGGATGTAATCAGTTACATGAGATATATTCATAATTCAGCTGTGGCGCCAATCAGAGGAGACGTCAGCGTCCTCATAATGTATAAACTGGCAAACGTAAGAATACATAACATATCTGTCATTGAAGTGTTAGTTTCCAGGTTAGAGCCAGACATTGAAACCCAAATGCATCTTGTGGAGCCATTACCTGAGTTTTTATTTGATGCTTTGCTCCAAATGATCTCTAAGTTTTAAAGAGTCTTCCACTGTGGCCGAGTGGTAGAACATTTGGATGTTGGCATTTTGTATTGTACATTTGAGAGTTTCTGTAGCGAACAAACTTCTGTCCAGTGAAGACAGAAAAGTGTCTTTTCTGTTTTGTCATCGAATCGTCTGTCTGTACAAGTTTGAGTCCTGGATGCTTTCTTCTCAGTGAGGGCCTCCACAGGGCCTCCACAGGGGCCACAGTGGCTGCAAGGAGGCCCAATGCAAAGAGACTATCTCATTAATATATGATTAGTAGTCTGTGTTGCAGTGATTAATTAGTGTCTGTGACAGTAATCTTTTAACAGGCCCTGAGTTGGACTCTGGAATAACCATTTATCTTTCTAAACCCCCTCATCACCATCTCCTTGTTCCAACATCACATCCCCCTCCCACCTAACTCCAGACATCCAGAAAGACCGAGCAAGTTTGCATATTCTAGTCTTGTCCGATTTCATTCTGCTGCCTCCTGGAAGGAGCAGCGAGGAATGAGGGCTTCCTGACATGATTGATTGCTTTGCTTTTTTATTTGCAAGTTGGAATTGAGAGAAGTTTTTTCAGTCTTTTTTTCTTTGTCAGCGGCTGCCTTCTCCCCCTCACATCACCACTTCTGCCTCTGTGTGCTTGTTCTTCAGCAAATGAGGAACTTTGTGCTCATTGGTACAGAAATTTTTTGCAGCTCCACTTTGAAATTGATTTGAGTCACCGGCGGATGAGCTTGTGTGTTTTTCACACAGCTCTGTGCTGCTGCATCTCCCAGCACAGCCACACTCTCTCCTGACTCTGGAGAACTGCACTTTATACACACACACACACACACACACACACACACACACACACACACACACACACGCACACACACACTTAGGCCTGCAGCAAACAGGTTTTTACCAAACCCGCATCATTTGGATTTCTGGACAATGTCAGTTCTAATTTTCTGGCTTTGGATGAACCTTATAGCAGAACAAAATTCTGTTTTTATGAAAAAATGTATTTTTTTATCTGACAAAGATGTAATTTTTCTAAATTACATGATTGATGAGTAATTATTCACATCAGTGTCATACACATGATTTGATGTTTTCCATCTCTATCTTAGAAATACCACAAAAAATTCAATATTCAGTGTAGACATTTTACAGATATTTTAGCAAGATTTCAAAAATGTTTATGTAATTCAAACATAAAATCTCCTCATAGTCCAATCTTTTCATTTATTAACTCTGATCCATTTCAGACTGGATATTAGTTCAAGTTGACGGTGCTTCACAACACAAGTATAGATTATTAATACCATATATATGGGCTGGTATGTCAGAAACTCCTGGGCCACTAGTCCTCCCCAGCGCAGCCCTGCTAGACCACCACAAGATGTTATTACATCCATATTGGGGTATAAATCATTTTTGATTTAACTGTAATATCCCCATCGCATAATTATATCTGTCTTGTGTTTTAGTTGTGGATGAAGACCCAGCCATGTACATATTGTCTATACTCACATACCATCGCAGGGTCATTGGTGGGATATTGCCTATCTTCACCTTTATCACATCAATAATCACAGTTAACTGGCATGGCCAAAAATTCCCAGGACCGTTTTGGTTCCAGGTTAGATCCCTCTAATCCTAACTGTCCAACTGTGGTTTCCATTTTTGTTACTTGATAATTATCTGTTTTACACTGAAACAAAATAGTCGAACAAACTTGATTGAATTGCTTCAATTGGTAACAAGTAATTCAATTGTAAACTTGACAAATTTAAGCCAGTCTTACTCAGATCATTTAGTTTACTTTAAATAAAGAAGTGAACTAATAAAGGATCTTTTGGCTCAGGTGGCTTTTACTTGAGAGTAGCTAGACTGGAAAGTGAGTAATGACAGAGGGGGAAGACATGCAGCTAAAGTCATCAGGCTGGAATGGAACCTGCGATGGCCACATTGAGGACTCTGGGCTCCTTATATTTGTTGTGCTCTACCGCTGCTCCATCGCAGCTCCCTGGTCAGTGCAGGATCTTTCCCTGGTGAAAGTCATGACGCTTCACCAGCGTCACAAAACTTAATTGTTTCGTAAAGTCAAAGCAAAAAGTTTATTTAAGTTACAATTTGTAACTTTTAAGTTAATTCAACACAAAAAAGTAAGTTGCCATCACTAAGCCAAAAGAATTAAGTGAGATTAGCATAAATAAATCCATAGCATGAACTATAGCCTAAATACATTTTTTAGAGTGTATGTCAAATGATGTCGTCCATTTGACCAATACAGTTAAAGTGGTGGATAATTGATCTAGTTTGTGTTATGCTTTAGGATTTAGGAACATGATGTGCTGCAGAATCTCCACAGGATGAAACAGCCAACATGCTGCTTTCTGATTTACAGTAAAGGAGCTCTGTGCTCTGCTCTGAGAGGACACTGTCTCTGTCTCTGTCTTTTTATTCAAGGAAGCAATTCACAAAGAGAAGAATGAATCAAAATATATGGCTTTTAATATAAAAGCCTGTCATCCCTCTGGTGTGTGTTATTAGGTTTGTGGAGGCGAGTGGAGCTGCTGGGGTTCACAGGGTGAGCACCTGTACTGCTGGCCGCCAGCACTACACTTATATAATAAAAAACCTTTTCTGGGAATTTATTTGAAGAATTTTGAAATGTTTCAGGGTGTGTGTGGAGTGCAGAAACTTTTTGTTTGATTATTCTCATTGTTGGTAATCTCTTTACCTCCAGGGGTGAGTTGCTACACCTGAACCTCTCCATCCAGGGCTGCTGCAATCGCTCTATGGCCCATACATCTAATCCCATCATGCCTCAGGAGGACTTGGCCTCTCCTCTTCTGCTCTTGTCTTTATGATATTTTCTTCTGCACTGCTAAAAGAACAGGGGAGAAAAGCAGAGCAGTGAAGACATATTTTAGTTCAGAGACCCATCTGTGCTGCCATAACTCTGTAGAGGACTCAGCACCAGACTCCAGACACAGACTCTGTGGTCAGCAGGGACACTTTGCACTTTACTATCTAGAATTTTATCAAAGCGGCTCAACACTGTCAGAAACAAATAGTAGAGATTATGAAGAATTGTAGGTTCTTTTCACACCTGATAGTCCAATAGACTTTGTTCGATTTGGGGACCAAAATTGCAACATTAGTTCCATTTTTAGCTGGTGACACGAGAGGAAACTTGCTTTGTTATGCTTTTATTTTGAATACTAATTAATTTTTCTTTGAAGTCAACTGCCCGAGGGCTAGATTCATGGAATGCACACATGATGGCAGCCAGGCCATAATCATTCCCTAATGATCCATCTTATGGGGCAGACCACCGGGTGCAGCTGCAGGTTAAAGTGGTTTTTGCTTTTTGTTTATTGTTTTGTATATTATATGTATAGGTTGGTACTCAGGTGTGTGTGTGTGTCTGTGTTAAATATTTTTTCTCAGTAATTTGTAGATTTATTTGGAACTGTTCTGCTCAGGGGAACTTTGGGGGAACTTATCTTATCTCGTATATAAGCAGGACTGTAGAGTGGCTGGAGAGCCCATCTTCATTCTGTGAAGTTTAATGTCTGTCTGACCACTGATGCTGTGACCCTGTGCCAGAACCTGCAACTGGTAAAATCTTTGTACAAATTGTTTGAAAGAAATTAAAAGAAAATGAAACAAAATTCAGAACTCTAGAAAACCAGCCTTTCGTTTTCAGTTTTAGTGTTAAGAGTAAAGACACCTGAATGAATATGTTGATTTCTCAGATAGCAGCATGTTTTTCCGTGTCCTCTGGGACTGTTCCATCATCAGGTGTCTGGCCTTTAAAGCGATCAGATGTGGTTTTCTGCCCTGACCTTTTAAATTCATAAATTGGACATGGGATTTGTAACCATACACAAAATTGTTGATTTCCTAAATCTTTCCCTAATTCTTAATATGGAGAATTTCAGATACAATCTCAAAGGTGACCTATTATGCTTCCTTGAACAAGCTATGATAGCTCTTTGAGTTATACAAAACATGTTCATTACATTTAATGCACAAAATTATTCTCAGGTATTTGGATTTCACCCAATCAGTTCTGTGCAGCCATGGCGTAATGTGCTGAAGAAAGTGGATGGAGCTACACTTAGGTTGCCAGGCCAGGTCTGGACTTGGGTTGGGGTTGCTAGGTAACAAATCGTGATACAACTATTCAGGTGTTTTTAAAACAGGTTGTTTTACTGACAGTAAAAAAAACATCTACTTATTGCCAAAAAACTTTTTTTTTTGTTTTGCTCTTAGATACTTAAATGGAAGTACACAAAAGTTCAAAAAGTGAATATACAATGTAAAATATGATCCCTTTAAACTCTGAATAATGGCTGACCCATGTTAGACTGGAATTGCTCTTATTTTTTTCGTTATTAGAATGTTGTGCAGATACAAAGATATTTTCAAGTAGGACAGTATAAAACATTTTTAATGTTGTGTTTTCTTAACTTTAATTGAAAGAAGAAGACTTAGGTCAGTTAGATTAAGAAAGTCTGAAATTAAATTGTTTTCCCTGTGACATCATGTTGTGTCCTGGTTTATTTTTATTTTTGCATGGGATGAGGTTTCTCACCTCAGTCCATGCAAATCAAAAGCAGTGATTTATGCACCTTTCCTGCGGTGAATGGAACATTAAATTTAATTTTGCTGCTGTGGAGCCGCGCCTGCATCCAGCTCAGGCTTGACACGGTGAACCATGCATGCTGCCGCCAAGCAGGAATTCATTACTTCCTCCACAATATGCGAAAGCAACATTTGAATGAAACATTTGTCTCATGTCAGATCTGAGTAGCATCTACTCCTTCTATTGAGACACATAGATGCTTGTAGATGGAGGAAAGCGCTTATACTCAACTGTAACAAAGCAGTGAGTTGCATAATGGTGGCACATTAAAATGAGGCCTGTTACATACAAGTAGAGGAGCAATCTGTTTCCACTGTGATCGCCCATTACTGCATTGTAATGACGTGGAAAAAAAATGCCACAAAGCAAAGCAATGAAATGTATTTTTCCCCTCTGCCTGCTTTGACTATATGCTTCAGTTGTGCAGCTCAAAGGGCACTGGAGGCAGCCAGGAACCACTTACAGCAGAAAACAGATGGGACCATTTAAATATAACCAAAAATAGATTATGGGTTGTTGAATCAATTTTTAGATTCAGCAGTAAATTCAGCTGTAGCTTAAAAATCATTTATGCTACTTGTATGCTCATGTGAGCCACAGTGAATTGGATGCAAATATTCCTCTGATACTTTTTGCCACCAAACAAATGAAGCTCAGAACAGCTGCTGCTATTCAAGATCTCATTCTTTCAATTATAGTCAATATCTTATGACTATAGATCATGAGACTGACATAGTGTAGACAGACATCATCCTTTGTTTTAATGCTTTTCTTGTCAGAGGGAAAAATAATTCTGGAAATTTGTCTAAAATATGATTTAAGTGGGATGTGCAGTTGATAGCACTGCTGCCTTGCAGCAAGAAGGTCTTGGGTTCGAGTCCTGACCCGGGGCCCTTCTGCGTGGAGTTTGCATGCGTCTCGATCTGCATCTCCTCTGGGTACTCTGGTCTTCTCCCACAGTCCAAAAACATGACTGTGTTTAACTGGTCCGTCTAAATCAGGTGTGTGTGTGTGTGTGTGTGTGTGTGTGTGTGTGGGTGTGTGTGCGTGTGTGTGTGTGGGTGTGTGTGCATGATTGTGTCTCTGTGTTGTCCTGTTATGGACTGGCAACCTGCTCAGGATGACCTGCCTCTTATCCAATGATCCAATGCCAAACACCACCAACCTGCAGGAATCCAATGGGTGGAATAGACTCACTTTGTAATCTTAAATCATGGTAATTCACCAATTAAACACAACTGTACAAATGTAACAAATCTATGGTTATTACATATTACTCAATATTACAATTTCATTGTTTGTGAAATTGTAATATTAATTTCATAAACACCAGCCTGGACGCTAATAAATAGTAACTAAGTAAAGTAGCATGCCATCATGGTCATGGTGATGGTTAGTTTAATGTGGCAAATTGTTTAATTGAGGGCGTTAAGATCTTTATTAAGAAAATTCACCTCCAGTGATGTTTTTTCTGAACACCATGAGAGGAAAAAACAAATCTCATTTTATTCCAAAATAACTGAAAAAAATGTTCACTATCTGGGTCTGTGTTTGCTATGAACCCAAAATGTTTATTCATTTTTTTTTTATGCTTCTTTTAGCCTTTAACACACATCAGTTTCCATTATAGCAGAGGTCTGGATGACAGAAGACTCAAAGTTTTTTCTTAAACAATAAAGTGAGTTGGTGGGTTTACCAACATGAAGCTGGAAATGTGATTGGAAAGCATCATGTGGGTCAGCAGAGACCTCCTGAAGTCAGATGGTCAGCGGCCAGACCAAACACACCACATGTTAAAGTCTTCCTCTGGTCACTAAGCAGTTTATAGAGAACACATAATTCACATAAAACATTGTGTTCTTCGCTGCTTGGATCAGACATACATGAGCATCCTGGCTGAGTCGTGGCTCTAATGCCTCATTATTATGTGAGCTGTGCATCCAGCAGTACCAGTGTCCCTGCGGCCTCCTCAGGGCCAGTGTGACGAGATCCCACCTACATGCAAATGACTTTCCAAGGTCCTTGTGATTGCTCATTAACTTTCCACAAGCATAAGTCCTAACTTTATTATTGACTGCGCAGAATACACAATCCACCGACCTCTGCCACCTGCAACTAAATCTCTCCCCTCCGATCCATCGTACTGATTTCTGCTGCCAGCCAGAAAACTCAAGCCAGCGGTTTAGTCACCTTAAGTGTTTACTGCCTCCCCCAGTCCTCAGCCTGCACACATTGCAGCACACGTCATCATACTCACATGTTTAACCTCCTCCTAGTTGAACTTTGAGGCATAAAAGTACAAATTTGAATTTGTTTCTGGATTCTAAAGTCACCTTCCTTATTGATTCATACTACAGTGGTTGCAGTGTTGGTTTATTCAGGAAGTCAGGGAGGGGCAAAGATTTCACATCTGCATGAAATATTTATAGACAAAACCAAAAGGAGTCTCAGCTCATCTGCAGAGCTTTTGCAGATCAGCTTTGCAGAATCAACTTATTTAAAGCAGCTGACATTTGTCCTGACATACAGAATCATTAGTGCAACTGAATCACTTCAGTCCGATCCACTAAGATCAAGTTTCCTCCTCTTATTGACTCTAACGGGCCAAGTCTGACAAGTGGAAGTGCAGCAAAGTTCATTAATAAAGTGAAGTAAATCAATCGGCCTGAAAACTATGGCACAGCTGCAGATCAAAGTAGTTCTACCAGAATTTTATTTTTTCTTGTTCTAATATTCAGCTGTAGAGTGAACTCTGCTGCTAGACCATGTATTAGGATTTTTTATATGCTGTGTCCATAATTAAGGCAAATACACATTTTAGAACCAAATCAACGGATAATTAGCATAAGAAATAATATCTGACTATAGTTGGCAAAGTGGCGTTTCAAGGAAATTCAATTTCAAAATCCAAAACAGTTAGATCCAGTTAGCATCAAATAATCAGAACCAACAGTCCAGTCAATTCTGATTCTACATTCACCTGCCAATAGCACCTGTTTCTATTGGCAGGTGCTTTTATTCTTAGTCATAAAGACTTGTTCAATAAGATAAAATATTGAAAAGTTCCTTTATTTCCTTTACTTCCTTTATTTCAGTTGACTCAAAGCAGAAGTAGCTCTTCTTTATTGTTTTTCTACAGATTTTTCAGTTTATGAGTTATATTTCTGATCACTAAAAGCTTGCCAATTTCATTGATAATAAATGTAGTCTTTGTTCCAGTGGGTGGTTCTTTTGATGACCTTTTCTGATATCTGCTTGAGAATACGTCGTAATTCACAGATGAAACTTTTGTGCTCTTTAAGTGCATTTAATTGATTGGCTCAGCAGCAAAAGAACGTAGCACATCAGAAAATAGAAACGGATTCCATAATTAATTAAGAAATATTTGAGACTGATTTATTTATTCAATAGTGGTGTTATTATATATAGCTGTGGTGTTAAATGTTATTTTGTTGTTCAATACCACTGAGTTTTGCTTAATGAGCCACATTAAACAGTGGAAATATGTTTTTCTGGGCTGTTCTCATGGTCATCCTTCCGCAGTGGTCCAGCCACAGATATCAACATCTTTCCTTCATTTAATAGAAATTCAGTGGAGCTTGGAGAACCAGCAGTACACCTCATCACTTTCTTGCTCCTCTCTGTGTTTTCTGTAGACGATCACAAGCACAGAAATATGGTTCATTACACAAAATGTAATAATAGTCCTATTATATACCAAATATGTACAGGAGTCCTTTATGTCTCTGTCTGATATTCCTATTTTGAAGTAGGAAAGGAAGTAGTTCTCAGTTCGTCAGTTGAATGACAGAGTGCACTGGACTGGCAGATAAACCGTGGTTACATAAGTGCTGCTTTTATACATTTCTCATATGGCAGCATTTGGGTTCTCATTAAAAAAAAGAAACAACAAAAGTTCACTAAGTTCTCATCTGATTTATGGTTTCCTATCAGAAGGTAAAAGGAAAAATCTGGATATTCTACACTGATCATGGAATTCTATAAACCACAGTTTGAGGTATAATCAAACCTTCAATTTGTTTGTGAAACAAAGAAAAATGGGTTTCTATTGGCAGGTGCTTTTTAACCAAAAATCTGCCCCATCTTTTTAGCTGAATAAACCCAACTGTATCTGTTAAAACAACATCATTCAGCCAGTCATTCTACATTATCCAGAACAAATTTCAATTTCAGTTGAAACTGTCACGATACGGTGGAGAGGCAGAGGCAGGAGACCCGGGATGAGGTAATTGAATGTTTAATGGCAGGATTCCAAACAACAAGGTCCACACTAGTCCCAAACACCGGGCAGCACGGCCGAGCAGAAGCCTGGGCTCCACACCGGTAGCACCGGGTAAACGAAGGGCTGGAGACAGACAGGAACACGGACGACAGAAAAGAGATGCCAAGAGAGACGAGGACCCGACGAAGAACAACTAACACAGGTGGAGCTAAATACACAGAGGGTAATCAAGGAAATGAGACACACCAGGGAACAATCAAGGGGAGACAGGACAATACGGAGAGCGCAGAGGACACAGAGACTCAAAATAAATACACATAAAAACACAGATCCTGACAGAAACTTGATGACAGTTCCATGTGGCACAATGACATGCTTTCACCAAAGTAAGGCAACATTTGAATACGCTGTAGTGGAAAAAAAAAACCTTTTGTTTTGGAATGTCCAGTACGTTTTATCCCAAATTTAAAAGGAGTTCCTTTCCACAAAGTGTGGCCTATCCACTGAATGACTGCTACAATATGACGCCACGATTGAAACTAGTTGTTGTCGTCGGAGCACTTTTTTCAGTAACTAGTAATCTAACGCGTTGCTATTTCAAATCCAGTAATCAGATTAAAGTTACTTTTCAAAATCACTTTGCGTTACT
>CAEFZX010030145.1:0-24290 GCA_903066825.1 Alfaro cultratus | reverse complement strand
TAGCTCCTTGCTACTACTCTCTGTTTATACATAACCCCTTATAGTATATACATATATAGTTTTGTACACCTGTAAATGAATATTTATATCCTGCATAGCACTTCTGGATGGATGCAAACTACATTTCGTTGCTTTGTACTTGTGACAGTGCAATGACAATAAAGTTGAATTCTATTCTATTCTATTCTATAAAATTCACACATGCTAATAAACATGTAAATGTAAGTAGATACTAATAAGGTCAGCAATTATGCAGCCTAAGTTCTGCAATGGGCACCAAAAACACCAAATCCTAAAAAGTTTTTTTTTTTCTAGTTTCTAATGCAAATATGTCAATACAGTTGAAATGAGACAAAACTAAATCAAAAGTAAATTTTCTGCAAGACATAGATTATTATTTTAGTAAATAATTTCTGTATATTGATGAAAAATTACTAGTTCCAATTGGAGGTTATTTCACTTATAATATGAAAAAATGTCTTTTTATAAATGAAATAATCTGCCAATGGAACCAGCAATTATTATTCAATATAAAGAAATTATTGCTCCTGTGTCTTGCAGAAAGGTTTGTTAAAAAAAAAACTTGAGCCGAAAGAAAACTAATCTAAAAAGGACATTTTGAGCTGTTTTTTTTTTTTTTTTTCAGTTTAATTTTTAAAAAATATTTTGTTGTTTTTTCCCCAGTTTCAGATTATTTTTTTAACTTCATGGCTCCAGTTTAGCTCCATTCAAAGATGCAGTAAAAGGCTATGAATTTTGCTCAAAGACTGTGAAACTGAAAAAAAAGTTCAAAACTTATTTCAGGGATTTTAACTAGAACCGTATGCTTGGGCTGGAGGAGATTTAGATTTTATTTTCAGACGCCTGACTAGGAGATGGCTGCAGCGTAAAACAAAAGATGATCATGTGGAAAAGCCTCATATCTGTTTTTCTTCCGGAAGCCTGTTAGCTGAATAATGTCATGGCTTCTGCCAGAAAACTGAAAATAGGTCACTGCTTTCTATTGTTTTCTTCACTGAATAAATGTCTTCTAATTGCAAGTTTGATATTTCAAATTATTTTATTTTAAGAACAATATGCTACTGCAATATGAAAATAAATACACTGAAAGCTGAGGCCTTTAAGTTTTGAGTGATTTGTCCGGTTGATCTGTTTCCGTCCCGTTCAGCCCCCGGAGCGACAGATCGTGGTGGGGATCTGCTGCATGATGAAGAAGTCCAAGTCCAAGCCAATGACCCAGATTCTGGAGAGGCTGTGCCGGTTCGAGTACATCACCGTGG
This sequence comes from Alfaro cultratus, assembly GCA_903066825.1. Classification (NCBI taxonomy): domain Eukaryota; kingdom Metazoa; phylum Chordata; class Actinopteri; order Cyprinodontiformes; family Poeciliidae; genus Alfaro; species Alfaro cultratus. Next base: position 23,010 of record CAEFZX010030145.1, on the reverse strand, counting down.
TCATCTTCCCAGAGGACACCATCCTCAACGAGCCTGAGGACAAATGGCCGCTGTGTGACTGCCTCATCTCCTTCCACTCCAAAGGTGCCACCCCTGCCACCACAGTGCATGCAGACTGACAAAATGGCCGACATGCAAATCATGCATATTTAATCTGCAGTGTCTTTGCAATTATTTTCTGCTTATATTTCTCTGAATGCTTGTGTTTCCCCTCCGGAGACAAGCAATTAATCAACTTATGATTAACTATCGATTTAAAATTAGTTCCAGTTAGTTAACTAATAACGTCCATTTAGTCCTTCTTTTAGTGTTGTAGTTTGGTTGCTGCTGGTTATCCTTAAAGGAGTCTTTAATTTCCATCTAGCGGCCATATTGGAACGTAAAAGAGAAACGATCCAAACGGACTCCAAAGTGGGATGAAACATTGGCTTTATGCAGCTCCCTTTAGAAATATAAACACCTGACAAGTTCATTAAGTTAAGTTTTCATTTTAATAGCACTTTATTTAGCTGAGCTAAATGACGGCATAGCGTCAGCTTCTTGATCAAAAATGGCTTATCTGCTACGAAGGTGAGGATGAGATGACTGAAAAGCAGAAGCATGGTAAAAAAACATGACGTTAATTAGCACTGTTCATTTTGAGGGCTGCTGTGAGTTAATGTACTTCATGGAGCGAAGTTTTAACTTTCCTTCAAGAGCAACCACAGACAATCCTGTGTGAATATCTGTTTATGGGGAATGAAGAGTTTCATATTTAATTCTTTTAGCTTCTATTTTTCTATTCAACAACCTAAGAGCTTCCTTTTTTGTTACATGTCTAAGTATAATAATGTGAGAACCACAATTTGTTTCATTATTCAGGCAGTGTTCAATGCAGCTGATACAAAATAATTTTAAACTTACTTAATTCATCATATTGTGAAAAATTTAGCCCTTCATGTTACCAGTAATCATTAGTCGATCAATAAGATCAATCAACTTTAGATTATGTCTTTAAAGCTGCAGTATGTAACTTTTATTAAAAGTATGTTGTTGTTTTTTTTTGCAAATTTGTAAAACATATGAGACAGATGAACTGTGAAGCGATGGATTTCCTCCACTTCCTCCCTGAGCTGCTGACGCCGTGTGAAGAAATGTACCAAAAGCAACCAAACAGAACCAGGAGGCGGGTCTTAGCGCTGTCAATCATCAGTGAGAGAACTTACAGTGACAGGAAAACCGTTTTTCCAACGTCATCAGTAGCTATGCTAACTGGTGTTAGCATTAACATAAGGTCTCCTGACGGGGGGAGTGGAGAGGGAACAAGCAACACCACACAAGATGGTGATTGACTAAGACCCGCTTCCTCACTCTGATTGGTTGTTTCTAGTTAGTACTGGGAGAAGGCAGAGAAGCTAAAGAGATTATCTGTCTCATACCATACTGACAGTTACTTCAAATATGTTAAAAAAAAATTTATTTTCTATGTCAAAGTTTCTACAAATATGTAAAAGAATATATTTTTATACATAAATTGTACTGCAGCTTTAATCGATAAGTTCCCCCATCTTAAAGGTTTAAAAATGTTTTTTATGTGTCTCCTTTTTGTAGGATTCCCTCTGGACAAGGCGGTGAGCTACACCAAACTGAGGAGCCCTCTACACATCAACGACCTGAACATGCAGTACTATATTCAGGACAGGTGCATCTACCTCACCCTTCCAGGCTCCAACAAAACAAACATCTATTGGTGTCTTTTATTTATCAAAAGATTTTCTTTGTGTGTTTTCTAGGAGAGAAGTGTATCGGATCCTACAGGAAGAGGGGATCGAGCTGCCGCGTTACGCTGTGCTGAACCGCGACCCAGATAAACCAGAAGGTCAGCCTCATATTCCTGTTTGTGCTCTGAACTTATTGTATCAGGCATCATTTACTCAGCCGAGTTCTGGTTCTGTGGCAGCGATGGGATAAATATAGCGCTGGATGTTCTGCAGGGACGAGTTTCCCTCATTAGGTTCTGTGACATAAAGGTTCTGGCACTCGGATCAGATGTTTTACGTGTTTAGGAGAGCTTCTTCTCAGGCCCCAGCAGTGAACGCCGCAGGGTCAACGTTTCCTGTGTGTGTTCGGCTGCACAATAAATCAATAATGATATAGATCACTATAGATCAATATCGATAGAATATTCTCTCACTGCTAGCTAAGCTAGGTTGTTGGAATCAACTAACTCACTCACTCTTTGGTTACCTAGCAACAACCTGCTGCGTAGCTTGTGCAAGTTTCCCCACCGTGCCTCATGAAAATAAAAATAAAAGTAGCTGCTTAAAAATAAAAAAAAACAACACCGTGGAGAGTAAACTGGATGAATCAGGAAAGATCACGCCACCTACTTGGCAGGATTTCAGATATTTAAAACAAAAACTAATCAAGAATTATCAACGGATGTGAAGTCCTTATTTTGTGATTATAGGCCTGTCGCAAAAAAATCAATAAATCGTATAATAAATGGATTCCATTTCCAAGATTTATCTTTTTTTTTGCTTTTTCTCTGTTTCTGCCAAAAACTGGAAGAAAAAGTCTTTAGTCTTCTGCTTTGGCCTCAACTAGACACTTTTTTTGTTTAGAGAGACTTCATAATTCATTTTGTTGTTTTGTTTGTTTATTTTGGGTATTTAAAATGTCTTCCTGTTCCGAGTGTTAAATGAAATTAAAGTTTATTGATCTTTGCGAATGTGTTCTTACATTATTATGTTATTACCATTATATTACATGTAAATGGTCTCAAAACAATATTATCATTTATCAAAATAACTTCTGGGACAATTTATTGTCCAGCAACATTTGTTTTCATGACAGGCCTAATCATGAAAAGTTTTTCAGCCATATCGTCAAGCCAATGCATGTGTGTGTGTGTGTGTGTGTGTGTGTGTGTGTGTGTGTGTGTGCGCGTGCGTGCGCGTGTGTGTGTGTGTGTATTCAGAGTGTAACCTGGTGGAAGGGGAGGACCATGTGGAGGTGAACGGGGAAATCTTCCAGAAACCTTTTGTGGAAAAGCCCGTTTGTGCTGAGGACCACAACGTCTACATCTACTACCCCACATCAGCAGGCGGCGGCAGCCAGAGACTCTTCAGAAAGGTCGTGACCTCCACATTCATGACTCGTTTAGTAATTCAGATTGGCCCGACCAAACTACTGCCAGCAAACTTTTCATTTCCTTATTATTACACAGACTTCCAGTGTGACTTTAAGTGTTTTCAAAGTCAAGAATATAACTACTATTATTGCTTTATATTTTTTTTATTAAAATAATGTTGTAACTATATAAAAATTTTAGCTTTATTCATATTTTATAATAAATAATTAAATATATAGTTGTTTTATTATATTTTTAAATAAATTTTAAAAATGAATAAAAAATTTTGTTTATTTTTTTGAAAAATTAAATAAAATAATAAATAAATAATACAGAAGAAGAGAAATAAAAATTTAGAGCTGAAACGATTAGTTAGATTTTTTGTGATTAATTGGTTAGTGTACAGAGTAAAACAAAAAACATATTCAGATAAGTAACTGAGCCAAACTGTACAAAAAAGTTCCTTTAATTGAAATGCGTCCAACGTTGAGGACAGATGAAAGAAAACAGACTCTTAAAAATGCAACAAGCTGATCAGGAGTCAGAAAAGATTTCTTCTCTCTACATTAGACTAAGAGCACACTTAAAGCTTCTGCGTTGCGTTTTATGGCTTTTTGTCATCCTCTGGGACATTTGCTGTAATTATAGCTTGCAGCTTTTTTTTTTACAAATGAATGCAAGTTTTTACATTTTAGTTAAACCAGCGTCTCGGTTTCTAAAAGAAGTTGTGTGAAAAGAGAAGAACTGAACTTGGTCTCTGCTTTGTGCAGATCGGGAGCCGGAGCAGCGTCTACTCTCCAGAGAGCAACGTGAGGAAGACTGGCTCCTACATTTACGAAGAGTTCATGCCAACTGACGGCACGGATGTTAAGGTTTGGGCAAAACACGCTGAGGTACCTCAGCGGGATGCAGTTATTGTTTTTTCATTTCATATAAACATAGATTACTTACACTCAGACCCAGTCCATTTAACCATTTAGAAACAAACAAAAGGCCTTAAAATGAGTAAAATGGAGCCAGTCCAAGGAAGCTGTCAGGAGTGGAGCTGCAGCAGAGCGGAGGCTGGCTCTGCAGTGCGTGTTTCACATAGAACGTCACTGATGATGGCCGACATGTTTCTCTGTGTGAATAACCAGACTTCTGCAGTCCAGGCCAAAAGTTTTCATTCACTCATCAGATTCAGAAAAATCAGATAAATTAAAGGTTTTGAATAATTTAATGGATTATTCAGGTTGGACGTCGAACTTCCCACTCTGGAAGTCTGAGAATTTTTCAGATATGGACTTTGAGATCCAATATGGCCGCTCCTCGCATCAGCAATAGCAAATCAAGGTGGAAACTGGGGCTGAAGCAATTAATCGTGATTAATCGACTATTGAAATATTGATCAACTAATTTAGTAATTGTTAACAGGCGTATCCAGACTAAATCAGAGCCAAAACCATACAAAAAATATGTATGCTTATGTAGAAAGTTGTTTGTCTTTGTCTGTTCTACTCAGAACTTTATAAGTGGTCATTTTAGCTTCACCTGGTTAAATTTTGTAAGAAAAACAAATCTCTCTTATCCTTTGCATTCAGTTATTAATTGGTTGTGCGTATAGATTTCTTTTCACATTTGTGTTTATATCACATATTACAGCTAATTTGTAATGTTTTATGTATTCACATGAAAGTTGTGAGGAGGGACTTGAGGATTTCTAATCGTAGGCCCTGTTGCCACCTGCCAGTAACATCTCAATTACTCTCAAACTCACAACAGAACTCCCGCTTCTGCACATGTAAACATTTTGATTTTCATGATTTTGGCAGCAGATAAACAGGTCGTAGTTTACTGGTTGAGACTTGGAGCTCTGATGTAACAGAACTTCTGGTTCTGGGGTTTGTGTCGGACTGCAGGTGTACACCGTCGGGCCGGACTACGCCCACGCCGAGGCCCGGAAGTCTCCTGCGCTGGACGGGAAGGTGGAGCGCGACAGCGAGGGGAAGGAGGTCCGTTACCCCGTCATGCTCTCGGCCATGGAGAAACTGGTGGCTCGGAAAGTCTGCTTGGCGTTCAAGGTACACCGGCTTCCACCTCAGTGTTTGCTCCTTCATATCTGTGTTAGCACTGAAACAATTTATTGTAATTAATCAATTCTTGAAATAATTGTCCACTAATTTAGTAGAACAGCATAATCAGAACAGTAATTAAGCTAAAAATGTAGAACAATACATGCATTTTGCATTTAAGATAAAACAAACCTTTGTCGGTGAATTCATCTGCAGATGATCCTTTCCTACAGATAATTGAGCAAACACTAAAGGAATGCTGTTATTGCATTTTATGCAATAGGACATTTATTTTGATGTTTAAAAATTAATTTTGTGTTTATTTGTATTTTCTTAATGTATTTTTAATATTGTATAGAAAAACTTCACTGGTTAAATGAAAAATCTACAGAGTTTGCCCATTTATTTTCAATCAAAATAATTGATTATTAAGATAATCATTAGTTTCAGCCCTAATCTGCGTTTACTCTTGTTCCTCCACCGCAGCAAACGGTGTGCGGCTTCGACCTGCTCCGAGCCAACGGACACTCCTACGTTTGTGACGTGAACGGCTTCAGCTTCGTCAAGAACTCGATGAAATACTACGACGACTGCGCCAAGATCCTCGGGTAACGGCTTTTCTTTCTCACCTGCTGTTTCAACATTTCTGAGTGTTTATTTGAGCTTTTGGTGCTGATGAAATGTCTCAGGAACATCGTGATGCGAGAGCTGGCGCCTCAGTTCCAGATTCCCTGGTCGATCCCAACGGAGGCAGAGGACATCCCCATTGTTCCCACCACTTCAGGGACCATGTAAGACCCAATTAATGGACTCACCTCATCATTGGCTATATTTCCAGTTATCTTAAAACTGTGCAAATTGAAATTACAAAAATACATTTTCTTAATGGAAACATGTCGGTTTTGAAAAAGCAAAATGTTTTTGTGTAGAATATGATGGATTTTCAGTGTATTTTGCAAAACTGTAACGAAAACACCTATTTCGCATCATGTCGGTTTGATTTCCAGCAGTGTATTTGTTGGCACAAATAAGCTGCCTCGATGTTCAAGGAAGGCACTGACTTCCTTGAACATCAGAGGCCTGACAGCATAGCAAAGCTCTTCAAAGTTGAGTTTCTCATTGGAAAGTGTTGAATCCATGGCTGTAAAAAAAATGAATAAATTACAGACTAAAATTTTCCCAAAAGGCTGCAAACAAAAGTAACTTCTCCCAGATATCAGAGGCGTGTTGTTCCAACGCCTGAATAAGACACTGACATCTTGTCTGATGGCTACAATGGGAACACCACAAATGCGAAATTGTGTATTTTTGAAAAAGGTTTTGCACACATTTGTAATGGAGACGTAGCTACTGCGGCTTAAACTTTTTCATTAATTTACTCTGAAACTGGCCAGGATGGAGCTGCGCTCTGTCATCGCCGTCATCCGTCATGGAGACAGAACGCCCAAACAGAAGATGAAGATGGAAGTTCGCAACCCCATGTGAGTTTTTCCCTCTGCAGCCCGATCACTAAACGCCACATTGAAAGACCAACTGTTCATTTGTTTCCCTTCAGGTTCTTTGATCTGTTTGAAAAATACGAAGGATACAAAACCGGGAAGTTGAAACTCAAGAGGCCGAAACAGCTGCAGGTGAAACAGTCGATCCTGATGTCTGAGGTGCAGAAATGTCAGCGCCGGCCGCTCCTCTGACGGTTTCTCCCTCTGACCGTCTCACAGGAGGTGCTGGACATCACCCGGCTGCTGCTGATTGAACTGGGGCAGCGCAACGACTGCGAGATCGAAGAGAAGAAGTCCAAACTGGAGCAGCTGAAGACGGTTTTAGAAATGTAGGTGAAGAAAGTCTGATGATTAACCTCGTTTCCCTGGAAGCTCCTGAAAATGGCAACTTCTTACCAGGTTATTAAAAGCACAATCATGGCCGCAGCCTGTGATAAATTAGCTTTTGTTGGACGTTTTAGTTCTCGTTTTCCTCCAACTTCCTTAAAAGCTCGCTGCTCAGTTTTCTCACTGTTTATAAAATAAACGTCTGCTGAGAAAAGAGTGGAAGCAGACCTCTGAGGTCATAGCAGTGATTCATCAAAAAGCTTTGGGCCTTCTATTGTGATTGAAACCAGTTCGTCTTTACAAGGTGGCAGGTCTTCTGATAAGCCTGCAGTGAGTTCAGTAGCAGACGATGCATGCTTTCCTAAAACACAGGTTAAAAATGACTTATTATACGTCCTTTAACAGGTTATAATACATTTGTGGCCTATACAAAATATGTTCATTACATTATTTTAACAATAATGGCTCCAAGCAGATGCGTAATTATACAACCGTACATTTTTGAAAAGCATTAGCAGAGCCTCCTGCACAACCAACAGGAATGCAGCAAGTGGTTTCTGGATGGTGAGTCAACAACAAAAGCTGGCCAATCCTGCTGGAGTTCCGCTCCGGTTGCTAGGTAACAGAGCTTTGCTCAGCTAGGGTTGCTAGGTAACGGTGCAGTGGCCGTGAAATGTGACATAACAATTAACTCAATTTAAAAGTAATTTAATGATCCTAAAAGGGAAATTAAATAGGGAGGTTTTTAAATGGCTCGTTTTCCAGTCAATGAAAAACATTAACTTATTGCCAAATGCTTATAGTCAAAGCCAAGCTTATAAAGAGGAAAAAACATGCATAAGTGGCAGAACCAGCCAAATTATGGAAAAAAAACTTTTGATTTATAGTTCAGAAACATGGTATGTTAAAGGAAAGTGGAAGGAAAATCTGCCATAGAAAAAGGTGCATAAACCGCAAACGACAGGGTTAACACCAGCAAGTTAACCACTGCTGGTGGAAACAGAACCTCTAAAGTTAAAGTTTCAATATTTCTGCACCTAAAATAATTTTTATAGGTCCAATTTACAGTTTTAATGTTGATTAGCTACGATAATCAAATCAAAATGCTTGAGAAACTTTGGAAATAGTTTTATTTTTTGATCTTTTCTGGTTCTAAAGGTACGGTCACTTCTCTGGGATCAACAGGAAAGTGCAGCTGACTTACCTGCCCCATGGGCAGCCGAAAACCTCCAGCGAAGACGAAGGTTCACACATTTTATTTGTTCAGTTATTTAAACCTGCAGTTTAAACTTAAAGCTTCTCCTCCTTCTCCCAGTTCTAACCAGAAACAACCAATCAGAGCCAAGAGGCGGGTCTTAGGGCTGTCAATCAAGCCCTTGAATGCTAAGGCTAGTTAGTATAGCCACGGATGATGGTGGACAACAGTATGCCTGTAGTGGTGAGTTGTTTCTCTGTCATTAGCCCAGTTATGTTCACAAGGTTGATTGACAGCACTAAGACCCGCCTCCTGACTCTGACTGGATGTTGACTGCAATCATAGCTCATGGTGAAGGTGATGGAGATTTTGTTTTTTCACAGGTTATCTGTCTCATATTAAACTGGCACAACATGGTGACCGTTTTAACAAATAAACAATTTTTTAAAATAAAAGTTACATCCTGCAGTTTTAAGGTTTATGTTCATATCAGTTTTTAATTTTCCTGGTTCGGTCCATTTCAGACACGCGTAAGGAAGGCCAGTCCCTGCTGCTGGTGCTGAAGTGGGGAGGAGAGCTGACTCCTGCTGGCCGGGTGCAGGCAGAGGAGCTGGGCAGAGCCTTTCGCTGCATGTACCCTGGAGGTCAAGGTGAGAATTACTTAAAATCACATAAATTAGAATCACAAAAATAAATTTGCTTAATGGAATACCTCTGGTGGCGCCGCACCGAGAACCACAGAAGGAAATAACACAAAAACCTCTGAAGAAGACGCTGAGCGCAACTTCCTTCTATATGAAATGTAAACAAAAACGGAGTGACGTTAGATTTTAGCGGTTTGAGGATTTCTGTTTTGTTTTTGGCTAAAGTCCAGGAGCCATTTCTCCTGCCAGCCCTAGACTCCCATATGGGCCAGACACCATAATTAATTCTGCTGAGTGATAAGCTGTGGCAATAATTATTGCGATAAATGATAGTATTGTTGTTTTAATGCCATCAAGTAATATATTGATAATGGATAATTGATAATTTCTTTCCACCTCTCTGTTTCTGTTGCTTCATCACAGAAACACACATAGTGTTTAGAAAGCAGCATCCATGTTTGTTGACGCCATTCTTGCTGGTTTGATGTAGGAGACTATGCTGGATTTCCGGGCTGCGGGTTGCTACGGTTACACAGCACCTACAGACACGACCTGAAGATCTACGCGTCGGACGAAGGCCGGGTCCAGATGACGGCTGCTGCCTTCGCAAAGGTATTCTGTTATATTCAGCAAATGATCATGTTAATGATGAACCAGCATATTTACTGTTTTTCTGGGTCTGGAAAAAATATTTGAGTTTCCATCATTTTCAAATTGAATTTAACGCTTGAAAACCATCTAAAGCTAAATGTTCACTCAGACTTCATAACTTCTTTCGGATTCGAGATGATTGGAAGTTGGGGGGCAGAGAAGCAGGATTTATATTTTTACTTTACGCAAAAAATATCACAAAGCTTCATTTTCCATGCAGCTGTTCACTACAGAACAGCAAAGTTTGTTAGTCTAAGATAATTAACTTGACGTGGAAAAGATCTGCAGATTTCCAGATCTTTTCTGGCTTTAATAAACTCCTCCTGATTAATTTTCCTTAGGAAAACAGAACATGTCATGCTTATTATATGAGTCAGTTCCCTTTGGAAAGCCACAAACTTGTTGATTTTTTCTAGTTCTGTATTGTTAAATATAATTGATTTGGGTTTTATTTGTTTTCTCATTTCAATCAGTTCTACAGAAGAGGATTAGGACCAATGAAATAAAAAAAAAACAATTTTGAGATTAATCTCAGAGGTCTGACACTTGCTGATTAAAGTCACAATTCTGAGTATAATGTCAGAATTTTGAGAAACAAATTCTAAATTCTGAGAAAAAAGTCAAAATTTAGAGAAATAAAGTTAGGATTGTCAATTTAAAGTCAGATTATTATTTTTTTTCCAAATCTACTCCCTTAGTGAACCTGAAATTTCCTCCATCAAATATAAAAAATGCTCTGAAAAACACAGAATCAGTGATCATTCCTGTTCTGGGAGTTGACCGGAGTAGAGTGTGGGTCCAACTCCAAGCATTTGTGTTTAGCAACGGCTCTGCATGTGGCACCATTTAAATTTTTTATTTGTATTTTTTAGAAGCAGAATGAAGTTTTGCAGATACCAAACAGTTTAAGCTGCACAGGTTCTGAGATCCGAGCCAAAATGAGATGTTTTCCACTCAGAAACATTGCCAGAAATAAAGACAGATTTGGTGTGTGTGTGTCTGCGTGTGTGAGCAGGGCCTGCTGGCTCTGGAGGGGGAGCTGACTCCCATCCTGGTGCAAATGGTGAAGAGCGCCAACATGAACGGGCTGCTGGACAACGACAGCGACTCGCTGAGCAGCTGCCAGCACCGCGTCAAGGCCCGGCTGCACGAGATCCTGCAGCGGGACCGCGAGTTCAACGACGAGGACTATGACCGGGTAACGAGTCAGACAACATATTTCATCACAAGTAGGAACCCGTGACAGGCTGCGTTCACTCTGGCTTTTTTGCCTTAAAGCGACCTGTATCAGGCCAGTCTGAACAACACAGATCGGATTTTTCCGAATGCAACCCACGTCACCTGAATAAACGATACGTAGCTGATCTTTTCAAATTAGACCTGCGTCTGTACGGCCAGGTCGCATTCATCCGACCTGAACGCCATCGATACTCAACAAACGTCACTATTCTGCGTCCTGATAAGCGCAAGCGGGAAGAAAAGCAACAGTCGTAGCGCACTATAATGAAGATTAAGTCGTTAATGAGCTGGCTCCTGTTGGACAACAACTTCACAGTCATTAGCATCAACGTTTACTTCCGCAAACATGGAGCACTTCTTTTTATGGTGGTTGGCAAAACACTGAGCGCGATCACTGTGTGTGATGTTACTGTATATACATGTATGTGTATGCGTGCGTGTCCAGGTCTGTAGTTCAGTTTGGGTTAAATGTTTTTTATATTTATAACTAAATGACATTGAACTCTGGAGAGTCCAGGAAAGTCACATGAATCCTGTAATAGAGGCCGTTTGGTCGAAGTTGGACCTGAGCATCTGTTGCTTTAAAAAACAGCAAACATGTCTGTTTCGTGAAGCGACATGTCTTGTTTTGTTTGTTTAGTGATACTCGTTGTTGGTGACTCTGGTCTGTGTTTTGTTTTGTTACAGCTGGCCCCGACCTGCGCTACTTCAATTTTGAATTCAATGAAAATGGTGAAGAACCCTGTGGCCACATGTGATAAAGTCTACGCTCTGATTCAGAGCCTCACCTCTCAGATCCGCACCAGAATGGAGAACCCAAAGTCTGCCGGTACAGAAACATGAAATCAACCCTTCCTGACGTGTTCAGCTACGTTTCCTCAGCTAGCAGGATGTTTTTCTCTTCTGCCTCCAGACCTGCAGCTGTACCATAGCGAGACTCTGGAGCTGATGCTGCAGCGCTGGTCCAAGCTGGAGAAGGATTTCCGAATGAAGAACAGCCGCTACGACATCAGCAAGATCCCCGACATCTACGACTGTGTGAAGTACGACGTCATTCACAACGCCACGCTCGGCCTGCAGGACACGCAGGAGCTTCTCCGGCTGTCGCGAGCGCTAGCCGACATCGTCATCCCGCAGGTGGGAGGACGACGAAGGAGCCTAGAGCTGCTTTTCTTATTAAATAATATCATAATAATAAATCATTAGTAATATATGATGAACCCATCTGCGAATAGGTGGGTCTATTTGCAGGTGGGTTCAAAATGTGACAAAATGTTTACTTTAAAGTTTTTCCACGTCTTACCAGTGTTATCAGACGCTTATGTTCCTTACGCTTTTGATCAACAATATTTGAAATGTTGGGCACACTTATGCTAACACACTAATAGCAGGGCTAATTCTTTGTTTTACATCTTTGCTAACTTTGAAAACATTTAGACTTCTTAACTTCCTTTAAATTACTTTTTCTGAATAAATTCTAAAGCAATAATTTGTTTCGTAAAGTTTCGGTTGAATAAACTTTGACATTGTGGTTGAAGGTTTGTTTATCAACTGTTCACATTTGTCCAGCAGTTAGACTTTTATATTCATGCTTTTAAATTGAAGTCTGTTTGCATTTCCAATCCTTTCTATATTTTCTAATAACTTTATTTCAAATAAGATATATAAAGGTATAAAATAAACAAAAGAAGACAAGATATATACATTAGAACAATATTTATTATCATCATAGAACATTTAAATTGATATATTTTGATAGAAGTTAGAGGTTTAGCATTGGCTTCTGCTGGTGTTGGTATAGCGCTTTAGCATTAGCAGAACTAATGTTTATGTTCAGTGCTTCAGGGTTAGTGCAGCTAACGTTTCAGCTAGCAGTTCTCACCACTGGTTATTTGTATATATAATTAGGTTTTCTTTGTTTTTAATCTGTGGGGAAGTGTAAATATTTGCTAATATGACCCATCATACTCTGGATGAGAAGCCCTGAAATGTTAATGAATTGAGCCACCTGAGTAGTTAATTTTTTGTGTGTGTTTTTGCAGGAATACGGCATAAGTAGAGATGAGAAGCTGGACATAGCTTCCGCTTACTGCCTTCCTCTGGTGAGGAAGATCCAGCTTGACCTGCAGAGGACGCACGGCGACGAGTTTGTCAACAAGCTTCATCCTCTGTAAGTTAAATTTTAATACATAACAGATGTTTAACGGAGAGTAAACATAGGTAGCCATGTTTTTTTGTTTTTTTTTACTTCCTGTTTGCAGGTATTCTCGTGGCGTTATGTCACCCGGTCGTCATGTCAGGACTCGGTTATATTTCACCAGCGAGAGCCACGTCCACTCCCTTCTCAGCATTTTCCGATTTGGAGGCCTACTCGATGTAAGCAAACAGTGATTCCTGCAGATTCTGGAGTGTTTTTATGAAAAGACGTGAAGATCAGGGTGATATTTTCTCCGTTTGCGTCTGAAACAGGAGGAGAAGGACCAGCAGTGGAACCGCGCCATGGATTATCTCAAAGAGGTCACCGAACTCAACTACATGACACAGATTGTCATCATGCTCTACGAAGACAACAATAAGGTGAGTTACTGGTGCTTTATGAGACAAATCATTGTAGAGCAAGGGTTTAAATAAGCTAATAAATTACCGCTGCGTTAGATTAGCTAAAAGCTACGGCAGCTAATCTACCACAGCGATCACTTATTAATAATCACAAAATAAACATCAAGCCTGAAAACAAAACTGTGATGGACTGAATGTTCTGTTCTTTGTGTGGAAAATATTTATGGTTGTTTTATTTTGGTGTTGAATCCTGATACACTAGGATTCACCTTTTGTTAGTCAGTTGCTATGGCAACAGATCTGCGTGCAGCATAGCCGACAGAGAGCGGGAAAAGTGAAGGTTACAAGTGGCTTTGAGTTTTTCTTCAACGGTTTTTCCCTTTGCTGTTTCGCACTGCACTCAGTTAATGATACCTTCAACTGCAGGTTTCATTTTGTTAATGAAATTGCTCTCCTGTATCAGCAGCAAAAGTTAGAATCGTCTTTTTGGCCTCCGGTGTTGTGTGGGTGCGTGACATTTCCAGATGTAAACAATAACATGCAGCGTGTCTGTAACAAACAGATCAAAAACTTAATAATAAAGGCTTAAATGTCTTAAACATTGTCTGCCTGAAGGACATTTCCTCTGAGGAGCGATTTCATGTGGAGCTCCACTTCAGCCCTGGCGTTAAGGGCGTGGAAGAGGATGAGCACGCGCCACACGGATTCGGCTTCAGACCCGCCTCAGCAGAGGTGAATCGACAGGTAAACACCACAAAGTTTAAAAACGTCCCGACGTGGAGGGCATCCAGGCTCCAGCTGTGTCCATCGTGTTCCTCAGAACGGGCAGAAAAAGGAGGAGCGCGGCAGTCTGGAGGACCTGTCGCGTGACGAAACGGACCGCTCCGTTCCCACGTCAGAGCCTATCACCATTCAGAAGCGCTCGCCGCTCATTCGCAATCACAAAACCGGATCAATGGAGGTGAGACTGAACTCAGGAACTAGTGGAATCACCATTTTTAGTTGTAATGGCTATTTAGTTTTATTTTTCAGTCTGTAAACATAAAATCACATCACATTCATTTGCTTTTGAGCAAAATTGGTTTATTCTGTGCAGTTGCAGCTTTTCCTCTATGGTTTTGATGCCTCTACATCTCCCTACGTCACCCTGCCCTCTGACCCCTCCAGGTCCTCTCAGAAACCTCCTCCTCCAAAGTCGGCAACTACCGTCTCTTCTCCATCTCACGTCAGCCTTCAGAGATGAAACAAAGCGGCTTAGGTAGGTGGAGAAAAAAACATCAAACAACAACAACAACAAAAAAACACCTTGTTGCTACGGCAACCACACACATCATCAACCGGTTTCCTGTGGATTATGGTTTATGTTTGGAGGAGATGTAATAACATGGAGTGCAAGCTGTGCATTTCCGTAACATGACCTTTGAACTTTGACTGCAAGATCAGAAGAAAAAAATTAAGTAGAACTTCAAACTGTTTCCTCTGTGGTTCAGATTTAACCTGAAATCAACAGGAACATCTCGATAAATTAGACAAACTTAAAAAAGTTTAAAATTCAGCAAAAATTTGATTTAACGTTATAGATTAATTACAGTTATATTTAAATGTTTGTTTAAATACTGAAATGAACGCAGAATTCACTTCAATTAGTTGCAAAACGTTAATGCTAATGAAGCTTTGCTGGATCCAAGCGTTTAAATTAAGGCTGAGGGATGTTATGTAAAAATAATTTTTCTTTTCATACCAGTTCCAATTTTAATGAATTTTTTTATTGTAACAAATTATTTTCAAAAAGTGGCTTTTATTTAAATTTTCCCTCCTGCTAGTTGTACGATGCAGTATAAGGGTCAAGCTATGAGTATTTTTGTTTAATTATGAGAATAATGTTGTACCATGACCCGACTAAAGGTGAAATTTTACCATAAGGTCGTCTAAAAATTGCAAGGAAAAAGTTGTTTTATAAAAAAAGCTTCTAGTTATTGAGATCTAACATGTCCAGCTAATTTCTTCAAATTATTCAGTTGTTTGCTCAGCCACCCCCGCCTTAAAATAAGTAGAAAGTTGAGTGGAAGAAAAAGCTGTAATAGAAAAATCCAGGTTGCTTTATGTTTGTAATGATTTGGGTTTCCATCCAGGAGTTGGGACCTAGCAGAACTTTTCATCTCTAATTTATTGAGACGACCCTGTTCAGAACTTTAAGTTGTCTTTTCTGGAGGAAATGCCCCAGTTTGAGTTTACAGTTCTTCCGAATCACTTCTTAATGTCTACCTGTACTTTTGTGGATCATTTTGGTGTCTTTCTAATCAGAGCCATCAGAACTTTTCTGCCCACCCTCTGCTGCAGTCTGAGCTGCCTGAAGCATCACAGATAAATATTCAGGTTTTGGTCGTTTCGTCCTTCATACCGGCTCTTTCCACTGTAGTTTTTTCCTTCGCTGCCCTCTGTTTGCATGGTGATGCTAATTCTGACACATTGAAATGATAAGGGGAAAAGATAATAATAGCAATTTTTTAAATTGAAGGTTTCTACAAAGGGAAGGTTTTGGAAATAAAAACTTGAACTGGTCCTCAGCGGTTTAAAAATGAGGTGAATACAAGGTGAGAAGATCACGTTGCAAGTAAATCAGAAACGCTTTCGATAAATGCTCGTTATTCTTCTGAGTCACCACCACGGGGCGTGTCTGGTGGTGACTCAGAGGCAGATGTCTGATAGGCAGATGTCTGATAGGCAGATGTCTGATAGGCAGATGTCTTCCTCTGGCTGTCAGAGGCAGACATCATCCAAGCCTGTTGGAACCAATGGGAGAATTCAACTGCAGTAACCACCGCTCAACCCAAAGAGGGCAGCACTGAGATGGTTTTAAACAAAATATTGCAGAATTAAGAAATATTTATAGAAAAATCCTTAAGGAATGATTTAGACAGTTTATTCTCTCAAACTGAACCGGACGTTGTAGTCAAACGGACTGGAATTAAATTAAAGCGGCTTAAAAAGGGCTGCTGGGAACGAATCTCTCCGATCTACCAAAGCTTTCTGGAGACAAATGTAGGTAAAGCCAGCTGACCAAATGTGCAGGTGCTCCACTTGGGTTGTAGGGGACAGGCTGGGCTTTGCTGGGGTTGCTGGGTAACGGGGCAATGCCTGCCGATTTTTGGTGTTACATTAAGAAAGATTTTGAGACTGCTCATTTTCCAGAAACCAAAAAAACGTTAAATTATTATTAAAGAAATGTCTGGATGGGTTTTTTAAGTGCTTGTATTGTTATTACAAGCGGTGGAAACCAAAATGAAAGTAAAACGACGTCCAGAATGTGAATTTTGCAGGATAGGTTCTTTTTAATTTAATTCAAAGTGGCATAAAAAAGTCTTAAATTTGTCTCGAAACACACAGATACCATGGTTCTGAAAGGTTTTGTGTTAATGTCTAAAGTTCTTCTGTTGTATTTGCTTCATTTGAAGATCTAATGAGGACCAAATTCATCTTAGCCAGTTTAAAAACCTCCAGTCTTTGTTTCTGCTTGTCAGTTTCTGTCTCTGTCTCTCTCCTGCTGGTGAACTGTTTGAGTAACAGCATGTTTATGTTCCGGTCACTAACCCTCGCAGGCTCTCAGTGCGCCGGACTCTTCAGCACCACCGTCCTCGGTGGCTCCTCTAGCGCCCCTAACCTGCAGGACTACGCACGTGCACACCGCAAAAAATACTCCACCGCCAGTCATTCCTACAAAGACGGTATGTGTCTGAGACCGCCGCGCTTCCTCACCAACCTGCTCAGAGGCCAGCAGTAGATCAGAAACACAAGCCTCGGCTCGCAAAAATACGGCACACAGTCCATCATTAGAGCAGAAAGTAACCATCCACTGGGTCACATGTGATGGACTCCCATACATGTTCATCACTTTCATTCATTTTTTGTTTTGTGGCAGAAAGTTTCAATTCGTTTTCATTTTTGTCACCATTTTACCCTCCTCACCTTTTTTTTTTTTTCCCCCTCACTGCCTGAGTTAGAAATCGAGTAATGGTTTACAGGAAGGTGTGTTCAAAAGACTGACATGACATTTTCATAAACGTGACATAACCCCTGTCATCAACATGGAGGAGTCTTCATGAATGTTGTCATGAAGTGACATTTGGTAAATAATCAATCAAATTTTATTTGTATAGCACATTTCAGCAGCAAGGCATTTCAAAGTGCTTTACATAATAAACACAAAAACACAAAGTTATGCGACATAGAATCAACAATCAAAAACTACATTCAGTCAAGTGCCATAACAATACAAATAAAACATTTTTAATATTTAACCCACAAAACTCAGTTTGATGACACCTGAGTGTCATTATTACCCAAATCTAGCGCCACAAACAAAAATAATGACACCTCAGCGTAATAATGACACAAAATAATGACAAATGTTTGTGCAGCAAAAATGTGTCTTTGTGCTGCTTTTGCTTCGAAGATATTAGGTGAAATTAAATGAAAGTAACAAATGCAGCACAAACGTTCGATACCAATTTTGTTAGGTTTGAGGAAGGAGGGGGTTGGTTGACCTATCATGACCTCTGGAAACATTTATTAATATCTTTAAAATGATTGGCGCAAGCAAAAAAAAAAAAAAGCTTCACAAATCAGCACAAGTGTTTCACACCAACTTTATTTGATTTGTGTAAAGTGCGGGGCATGGTTGACCTTTTATGACCTCTGGAAACATTAATATATTTAAATGATAGTGGCACAAACTAAATATTTTACTGCACAAACCAGCTCAAAGGCAGCACAAACATTTGACACTAATTTAGTTAGATTTGGGTGACAAAGGGGGCCTGGTTAACTTCTTGACCTTTAAACTTTCATTAATATCTTCAAAGCAACACAAATAAAATTTCTGCTGTACAAATGTAGTCGAGTCGATTGACAGCGATTTTGTTTGACTTTGTAAATATGAATGGGGGATTGGTTGACCTTTGCTGACCTCTGTAAACTTTTCCATTAATAAACTTAAAATGATAGCGGCACAAGCAAAAACTTTTGCTGCGCAAACGTTCGACATCAATTTTGTTAGATTTGAAGAAAGTGGGAGGGGCACCTTCACTCAGGTATTGAGGCAAAGTTGCAGTAAAAATGTGCATTAAAATGTGATTATTTACCAAATGACACTTCGTGACAACCGTGTCATGAAAACTCCTTCATGCTCATGACTGGTGAAGCCAGTTATGACGGTATTTGTTTTATTCACACTCCTTCAAACAAAGTGCTGCCCAGTAAATGTGAGGCTGATTGAAAGGTTTGACGTTTTCCTTGTAGATGCACTGTAATATTTACAGCTGAGTCCACACTTTTTTATTAAAATGTAGGTTAATTTATTTATCCTCCTGGAGCTGCATGAAGCTGCATCAGTGAGCTTTCATTCATCATCTCATCCTCATGTTGTCTCTCAGGTCTCTACAGTCAGGCTGGGCGATATGGCAGGAACATTACAGCTGCACAATATGCACAGCGTCTTTAAAATGTATTCACACCCTTACATGTTTTATCCTTTTCTATAGCTCATAAAAAATCCTGATCAATAAAATGTTGAAAAAATACAAAACAAAAAACACATTTTATCTTAAAGTGAAATCTGATTACTACAAAATAATGACAATTAAGTAAAAATAATAAATTGCATAAAGTGTGTTGATCAGTTGGTCTCATCTGTATGCTGCAGTTTTCCTCCATTCTTCCTGCAAAACTTCCTGCTAACCTCTGACAAGTCTGGGCTTTGACTAGACCACCCCAGAACCTCCATTTTGCTGTGTTCTAAACATCTCTGTGTAGCTTTAGCTGGAAAATAAATGTCCTCGGAAGCCGTAGTTCTCAGTATTCCAGGATTTTCCTTGATTCTGCAGCTGAGAAGCTCCCCCACAGCATGATGCTACCCCCACCATGCTTCACTGTCTTGTCTGATAGCCAGAAAGCTCAATTTCAATGTCATCAGACCAAATAACTTTATTCCTCTTGACCACAGAGTCTTTCCATGTGCCTTCTGGCAAACTCTAATCAATCCATGATCGGAGTTTTCTTCAACAGTGGATTCTAATTGCCACTCTGTCGATATTTTGTAGAAATCAACCTTAAATTATTTTTTGTAACCTTTTTTTTAATCAGAAAAGTCAAATCTTGTTGATCATGAGTGATTGTAACAGCAGAAGAAGGGTAAAACATTCAAAGAGGTGAATAGTCTTTATAGACACTGTATTTATTTATTGCCACCATGAGAATCCAAATTTTAAAAACAGCAGCAGCCATAAAATCAAACTTCCTGTTTCTTCTGTTCTGCATACTGTGCATGCACTTTGGAAGCTTATTTGCATGACTTCAGATTCAGACTCTGCAGCTTTTTCCCCTGTTTTTACTGGTGATGATGAAAATATTTAATACATTGGTTTAGATGGGACTATGGCATTGAAAATAAACTGGATTATTTGAAGTTTTTATTTGTTTTTTAACCTTCTGGAGGAGTTAAAGTTTGGCACAACTGATATTTAGCAGATTCAGGAATTCCTCTGTACTTTGCAGCAGGAGCTGCGCTTCCACTGACCTTCAACTTGCGCAAATTGGGATTATGAAAATAAATTTGCCTAATGGAAACACACTAAACTAAAAAAATAAATAAAAATTGCACTGAGATGGGTTTTTTGATAGTGTATTTTGCACCACTGCAATGGAGACACTTTTATCCACATGATCAACCACCGGAAGTTACTACTGGCAGAAATAACAAAGAAGACGACAGGATGTGGTTGGTTGTTTTTTATTGTCTTATTGCTTGGACTAAATTTTTTACAGGTCATTTTAATTGTGTCTCTTATTTAATGGAAACACTGGATTTCGAAATTGTATTTTTTTGACGTCAGCGGAATATTGACAAATTTCTGCACACCTTTCTAATGGAAACGCAGCCATTGAAGCATCGTTTGTGATTAGGGACCTTCCATTTAACTTGTGTGTGTGTGTGTGTGTGTGTGTGTGTGTGTGTGTGTGTGTGTGTGTGTGTGTGTGTGTGTGTGTGTGTGTGTGTGCAGATATCCAACCAGGTAGCTTTGGAAATCTGGTTGTTTTTTTCAAGCTGAAATATCCAAATTTAGGTTCCAATTCAAACTAATGTGAATTTGTTGTCCACAGTGGGCTGAGAAGGTCTCAGATGTCAGTTATTTTGAATCTTCATCTGTTCTACTATTAATTTTAAATGTCTTTAAAATATTCTAACAACATTTTAGTCCCATTTGATGTTGTGAAAATGACAGTAGGCATTTATCTATTGTGATTAGCCTTGATTTTCATTCACTCATTCCTATGTAAATATGTCAATATTTACTGAGAATACTGCTATATTTTGATATTTTGTGCAGATTTATATACATGATACACAGCATTTTAATATCTTTTTGTTTTTTAACTAATAGAACAAAGTAGAAATGAGGCCAGGAGAATTGAGAAGGGAAGGAAACATGGAGCAGGTGAGAAAGTTGCCAGGTTGAGCTTGATTTTCATTCGTTCCTGTGTACCTATCTCAATATTTTCTGAGAGTGATGAGGCCCGAGCAGCAAAAGCTCTACAAAGGCCTGATGGAACTTATTTAATGGTTCTTGTCTTATTATTCTTTTCAACCAGAGGTCGCAGATTTGGTGCCTAAACATTTCCAAAAATTTTCTAAATTTTGTCGAAATGCTGAACTGAGGTAGGCTAAGCCGTACAGCACAGAGATCTGAAGCCTGGTATGTAGGTAGATCCTCCCAAATTAGGAAAAAGCTCTCTTGGATGTATGTCCTAAAATGTACGGGAAGGTGGCCATTTTGGGTCAAAGGGCAAATTTGGCCATTTTTCACATTTATACACCTCGAGCTTTAATGAACTCCTGCGAGGGATTTTAAGCTATCTGGTTCATTTTCACTCAGCATGCAGTTTAGTCATGGGGGATTAAAAGTTATCAAAATGTTGCATTTTTTAGCATGCTTAGGGGGCGTGGCCAAGTGGCAAAATCAAACAAAACGCTATAACTTTCATATAGAAATACTGATTTGCACCAAACTTGGTATGAGGCATCCATGTTGGATGACCAACAATAATATGTGGTCATATGATGACCTCATCAAAGCCACGCCCCCTCAAAACAGGAAGTCTTTTTTTTTTCTTGAAAAGCTCGATCTCTGACCCTCTTGGCCTAATCAGGAGGATCTTGTGTCAGAAGACGGATAACAAGTTGGTCTCACTTTTTTTAAAGCACAAAGAGTTTTTGCTGTAAGGTGTGGCCATGGCGAAGTCAGAGGGCACGCCATTGTTGTACGTTTGCCTCTAACTTTCACAGATATGAGCTGAGCTGCACCAAACTGACTACGATTGGTCCTAATCCAGTCCAGTATTTGGTGGCCGTGGGCTAATCTCTCCACAGCGCCCCCTAGAAATCTATAAAGCCAAGCTTTGACTGAAAATCATGAAATTTGTTGCATATTTGTATCATGGCAGGACCAACCAAAAAGTCTCCTGGAGCCAATGCCCAAACCAAACAGGAAGTCGGCCATTTTGAATCAAAGCTGCCATTTGTCTTTCACACGTATCTGCGCGAACTCCTACAGCTTTTGACATGCAGGCTTCTGAATCACTCAGATCAGTCTTTAGATGTATTCTGTGTGTAAAGTTGAAAATATCTGCTCATTTGTATCGAGTAGTGCAGGCATAAATTATAATCTGTCAAAATGACAGATTATCTGACGGCTTTCAGATTTTTCCATCATTTAAAAGCAAAATGGTCAAACAAGCAAAATAATCTGTAACCCTGAGATTTATATATACAGTATATATAAACTTTATTTTAATATTTTTTTGTTTTTAAGCAATAGAACAAAGGAGAAGAGAGCAGGTCAGGAGGATTGACAAAGGAAAGAAACTTGACTCAGGTGAGAAAGCTGTCAGGTGATTTAAGACCACAAAACGATTATCAAGTCAAGAGATTTTTTAGTCTGATTTTAAATTCACTTTAATTCATGCAACTTGTCACACTCAGCTCAATTTTTTTAACTTGATTTTCACTCATTTTATGTATTTATCCCAATATTTGCTGAGATCAATTCTATCTATTGATGTTATGCATAGATTTATATATATACAGTATATATACTTTAATTTGATATTTTTTTTGTTTTTTAAGTAGCAGATCTCAGTAAAAGAGAGGTGGCCAAGAAAAGTGAGAAGGATAAAAAAGATGAAGCAGGTGAGAAAGTTGTCAGGTGATTTGAGGCCACAAAGTGAACTTGATTTTCACTTATTCTGATGTAATAATCTCAATCTTTATTGAGAATAAGGCTATATATTCATATTATTTATAGATTTATATATAAACACTTTATTTTGATAGTTTTTTGTTATTTAACTAACAGAACTCGGTAAAAGAGAGGTCGTCAAGAAACGTGAGAAAAGTGAAAAAAGTGACAGGGATAAAACAGAGGAATCAGGTGAGAAAGTTGCCAGGTGGTTTCAGTTGAGTCCACAAAATAATTTTCATGTCAGGAGATTTCCTTAATTTGATTTTAAATAAATTTTATTCATGTAACTTCTCACTCTCCCTTTTTATAGCTTGATTTTCACTTATTATGTAAAAATCTCAATATTTATTGGGAGTAAGTCTATATGTTCATATTGTGCACAGATTTTCACATATGCACTTTATTTTGTATTTTGTTTTCTAACCAATAGAACAGAG
>CAEFZX010030144.1:0-32038 GCA_903066825.1 Alfaro cultratus | reverse complement strand
TTCAGTGAAAACCAAAAGGTGGACATTAATATTTTATTTATGTAAATAGGTTTATGTTGTAGGTTTATGTTGGTTGGTTGGATCTCATTTAAGGGGTTTTCCCACTAAAAGTTACAGTGGTGACTAAATAATAGGTTTTCTGTCACTTTAGTGTAATAAAGTTAGGCTGAATTCTTGTGCCTGAAATTCTAATGTTTCTCTGGGTCATATTTGTCAAAAGCTAGGTTATTGGTGCCGCACACCGATTGAGGTACCAGACTGATGTCGAACCCCAAGCAGCCTCCATTTTAGTTTTCCCTCAAATAAAATGGTCAGAGGTGCTACACACGCTTCTTCAAAACACAAGCGCAGAGGGGCAGGAATGCAGATAGAACATGCTGGAGGTTATGTGGGTCGAAACAAGCTGGTCATTTTCATATTTTATGGAGCTGTCCAGAGCTATTTTCTTACGGGGGGATAATTAAAGTGTGGAGACTGTTATTGGGGCCAATTCTGCTCTAAACCTTGAGACTATGTTCTTGGGCAAACAACTAAACTGTAAAGGGCTTCTATAAAACATACATTGTATAAGATTATACCACCTTTCGTGAACAGACGAGATGCACATTCTTCATGCTGTTCCTTAATAAAAATTTGAATGAATAAAGAAAAGTACCTTGTTGCTACAGTTATGCACCATAGCAACTATTTGAATGTTTAAAAAAAGTAAGACCAAAATCCAGAGGGAATAACTGACCTAACAAAACAAGGAACAAAGAGTTTTTGTGGGATTTCTCTGCAGTGGGACAATGACAGCTACTTCTGTCAGACTATCTATAGCTTCATTCTCTAAGCAATAAATCAACCAGCTGTAAGCCTCTGGAAGTGACGCATCACTCATTACTCATCACTTTATCATACAGTTCAGTGTTAAGGTTGTCAGTCGTTCCCTCTTTCAGCAGCAGGTGTAAAAAATTCTGCACCTGCATCAATTTCGTATTATTTTAGTATTTCACTTGAGCCATCCTTTTTCTGGGGCCTTTTGTGGAAAACAACCTCCTGAGATTTTCAAACCGGGTAAACAAGTTTGAATTTAACTGTATGTAAGACAAAGAAGAAGAAAAGAAACTGGCGTTAAAGTTTCAATATCCGAAAAGAAATGGGTCAAAGAACAAAATAAATAGTTGGCAAAATTCTTAAAAACTGCATTTTTCAAAAGTTTATGTGAACAACCAGCTTCTTTAGCAACGACCTGTTGTGTCTTACGCTCCTTATGGAAGGAGTCAATGACTCCTGGACATCTGTCCAATCAGCAGCCTTCCTCATGCTGACTCAGAGTGGGGGACCGTTTAGAGGCTCAGGAAACTTTTTGAGTCAATTAGCAAGCTACAGAGAAGCAACTTCAACTAGCTTTCTGTCAAGATATTTGTTCCCTCTTCCTGCCATAAACCCAACTTTTAAGCTCAGTCCAAAGATTTTCAATAAAGACTAAAATTACGTCGGTTCTGTCAACTCCAAAACCAGTCTTGTTGTTTGTTTGGGGTTATGTTTTCGCTGGCGCATCCAATTGTGTCCAAGTTTCAATCGACCGACCCAAATTGTCCTCTTTAATTAAGGACATTTGGTATGGATGTTCATGAATACGAGA
Source organism: Alfaro cultratus (assembly GCA_903066825.1). Classification (NCBI taxonomy): domain Eukaryota; kingdom Metazoa; phylum Chordata; class Actinopteri; order Cyprinodontiformes; family Poeciliidae; genus Alfaro; species Alfaro cultratus. Next base: position 30,411 of record CAEFZX010030144.1, on the reverse strand, counting down.
CCACAACCCTGACAGAATCTGGACAATGACAGAACTCCAGTGTCACTGCCCAGGGTGAAGTGGGTTTTACATCATCAACCAAGAAAGACTTCAAGACCTAAACCTCTGACCCCCTTTATTAAAATTTGAAACTGCCAAAAAAAAAAGACCATATTTTTTCTTAATAATCCAAGTCCTTCTGGAAACAAGTTTTATGCTCATATAAATGCTGCTAAGAACCAGAAAAATGCTTGCAAGCAGGTGAAACTGTTGAGCCTTATGCTGGTTGTATCATGCTGTGGGGCTGTTTTGTGCAGTCTGCACTAAAGGATTACTCAAAGTGGGTGGATTAATGGTGAAGGAGAATTTATGAAGAGCTTACGGCTAGCTTAATGACAAGACACCAGTCAATTTAAATCAAGTCTGCTTTTTATGGATAAGAAGAAGTGTTTGAATTTCCTTCCAGAGCTGTTTCAGATGCTGGTTAATGCTGACAATAATGCTCGAATGCAAGTTGGTAAGGCAGCTTGACCTATGAGTCAGGGTCTATGTGTACATAAACTTTTGTGTATAAGTTCAAACCTGTTGTGACTGTTGTAACTCCAAGTGATGTTATTAACTTTTTTCTTATCTTTGAATACCATGAGGACATTTCTGAACATTTTAGGTTTGACACTGCTCCATGTAAAAAGTAATTGCCTCTTCATTCGAACACCAAATTTGAACATTTGTTAAAATCTTTACCTCTGAGAAGCTTTTCGCTGCTAGCTTTTCTTCTGGTTTTAATTCAAATTCCATTTGAATTAATTACTTCCTGGACTGATGTTGGTATTCATCGTTTTGATTCTCCTGTCAGAAGAATAGTGATTCGACTTGACAATATAAATCGCTTTTGCAGAAGTTGCACACATCTGACTTTTTTTGTCTAAACTAAACAGAACATCTAAATATTCTGGACACATGCAGCTGTGGTCATTTTTATATACAGTCGGAGTGGGTGTGTGTCGCAGATCTAATTTAATTCTTCAGAGCGGGCGAACATTTTCAGATAACCACAGTGACATTCTGTTCTTCTGTCATTATGTGCTTGAAGTTTGTAATGTCAGATAACAGCAAATCCTTTATTTTATTATATATATTCAGTTTATATTTAATGTGGATATCTGCAGCTGAATTGCTTTCCAATCTACAAGTCAATTACCGCCGAACAAATGTTCACGTCAGATACAAGCGAGTAACAAGTCCAGAGACCTGCGATGCAATTTTAAATATCATAAGATCTATAAAATATTCGTTTGGGAAGTCCGTAGTGTTTGAGAAGCAACAATACAGACACAGGCCAAACTGACAGAACCAGTACCGCATCATACACCATCAGAAGACATTTAAAACGACTCCCTGGGGTGTCAAACGTGCTCCATAGACATCTGCAACTGGTCTTGTTGGTAAGCATGAATGTTCAATTAGAGGACAGAATAAGGACCATAAATATCAGGAGTCCTGGTGCAATGTGTGCACTAGGAAATATCTGAGAGTTCTCCATTTTAGTGGTGGATGTACCCGCAATGAAAGTAGGGGAAGAAATAACGTCACTGACAATGTTTGACAAGAGGCTGGGAACTTTGATGAATTTATCATCAGTGGCTGAGGACGGTCTCTTGTGACAGGCCGTTTCATCACCTGCTGATTGTGTTATGAAGCTGTTTTAGAGAAATAATAAACGAGATCAAAGCTGTCAGAAAAGAAAAAAAACCCCTTTTCTTAGGGTTTTTTTTTTTTACACCTCTTTGTTTATCAGTTTGTTCCCTATGTTTTTATGTCGGAATGAGGTGTTTACTTTGACTATTGCAAAACCTTGATTTCTTTCTTTTTCAGCCGTTCTATTGTGGATTATATGCTGCTGGACGACCCAGTTTGGATGAAGCTCCAGCTGTCGGGTTTATGTCCAATTACTTGACTCTAGAATCCTTTTTCTAAACTCCTCGTCGACTTATTGACTTCAAGGTGAATATGATGTATGACCGCAGAACAAACCCAAAATGTGACCCACTGTGCCTGGCAAGAGGTGTGTGTGCTAAAAATATGGGATGAATGTGGTTTACACCAAACTTAGTCCTGGGCAACAACTCCACTTCGCTGTCTTCAGCCCAGAGTTGAGATGCCGCTGTTTTCAGAGAGTCTTTGTCATGACAAGCCTTACTTGTTCAGGCATTATCAATTGTACTTTTGTGATCGTTAACATTTCCTTTGCTTCATTAAGCATTAAGGTGATTTAGCTGGGGTCTTCAAAGAAGATTGTCAACTGTGAAGAATCTTTCTGACTGTAGAGCAGTCAACTTCAAAGTGTTCAAAGTTGCCCTCTAAACCCTGCTCAGATTGAGGGGTAGCAACAATTGCATCTCTCAGGCCATTGCTGATTCCACTTTGGTACGTTGCTAATACGACATGCTAAAACTCCTGCTTTTATAGGAGTGGTCACGCTTGTTGAATCAGTTAATCAAGAGCATTAGAATTTATTCTGTATTGTATTTAGAATTCCTAATTGCACTTTCCGAACCATTTCAAAGGTTTGTAGCAACCTATTGTTTCCTTCAGTTTCGGTTTCTTTATCATTTACTATATGTTGGCTGTTATATTCCTAATTGCACTGACCGAGCAAATTAAAGTTGTTTTTACACGTTTGACCAAATTTGTGAATCTAATGGTGTATTCAACAATGCTGTATTGGTCCAGAGTTATCAAGCAAATTTGTAATTCAGTACATTTATGACTGTGTTTCAAAGCTGTGTGTTTTGTGTTTTCATCAGATCGGTATTGGTTGATACTGAACCACAGATATCGGTATCAGAAATGCAAATAGTGGATCAGTGCAGTCGTACAATGTACTAAGTTTTCAAAAAGAAGTAACATGAATCTGACATCTTTCTTGAATAACCAATTACTTGGAAGTGTCATACATGCAATGCATGGTGTACATTTAACATAGCGATGTGTGCACTAGGTTGTGAAGTTAAGGAGCAACATTTGGGGGAGGAGGGGAATATCTGAGCTATACTGGGGAAAAAGTCCAAGGGAGAAGATTTCATCATCCCAACACTAGATGGCAGTACTGGCACACCACTCAGGCGACACGTTTGTGAGAGGCAATGTAATTGGGCCTGTGTGTAGTGACCCTAAAGAAGGACTGCAGAGAGTGTTTCTGATCAGCTTGGCTTCATCTTACACATACTGAAAATATCCATCATTGCTGGCTAATGTTCCTTTGCAATAGCCGCGATAATTCGTCTTAGGTAACAGCTTTCTGGTGTTCCCGAGCCATTCTCTGCCTGCAATCAGACTGTTCTTTCCATTTGTGTCAGCCAGGACAAGGAGTTATTAATGCTGCAGAGATTGGCATGCCATTTTTTTTTCTTTCTCTCTCTCTTAACTTTATTTCTAGGGGTTTGTTGAAAGATACGTCGGCCATAGCTGTTGAGTGCAATTTATCCCCCACTGTGTCAGGTGAGATGTGCAGTTTGAGTATTTTAGAGGGGAAAAAAAGAGCATTTCCAATCGGTGAGTCTGTTGGGTTTAAGAACAGACTCAAACACAGTTTTTGGGGAGTTTTAGGTCTTGGCTGATGATGCTCTCTCTCTCTCGCATCAAGAAGAGTAACAGTTGCTGCTTTAGTCTCCGTGGTGAAGCTCAAGAAAACTTCTTTAATCAGGAGTCTTGTGAAAACCGCCATGTTTATCAGTTACATGCGTAAATTATTTAGAGGCCACAGAGGAGAATCGTCAGGTTGTGTATGGGAGCGGACTGTGTTGCATCATGGGAAATGTAGGCGTAATTGCTTGGACTTCCCGGCTTGTTTTGTGGGGGTTGACTCACGGTGTAAATAAAAGAAAAATGATGAAGTCTTGATCGACGTTTTAAAACAGCATAATAGCAACAGGACGCAGCAGTTTACTGTGTGACTTTTAGGAGAAAGAAACAATAAAAATGCTGCCAGAATTGGTTCAAGCATATGGTTTACTTTTGCTGTCCGTTTATTCAAAATGTGAAGTTTCTAAGCTTTCCTAACATGTTTCCTTTTACTTTTGGATGACAGGCGGTTCAATGAAGCTTTGCGACAAATGAGTTAAGGTTGTAATTTTTCACCACTTGACCCTTAAACAAACTCAAAACTCATTGCATCGTATTTTCTATTTATTCGTGACACTTTAGTGACGTTTCTGGAACCTCGCTTCACACACTATCAGTTTTTGTGTTTGTTTATTGAGTTTAAGATGCTTTTCTGCCATAAATGTTTTGTCAATATTTTTGTGTTCTGTCAGTGTGGTTTGCTCCTCTATTCAGGTCCTCCATCTATTACATGTATTTGGGAGGGGCCAGTTCAGCACTTCCTGTTTTTAAAAGGTTGAGTTTTGAGCAAAAAGCCAGCAGATCAAGATCCTCACTTCACATTGCGGTTGGACTGCGACCGAGCTCTGGAGAAAAGCGTGGAGAAACGGAATAGCAGCACTGCAGCGCGAGCATAAACTATGATTTTAATTTTAAGAACTAAAAAGTGCTGTGGTTTAGTTCCATCCTATCCTGATAATTGGTGCACAACAACCAGTTTTTTCTTGCTTTTTGTTTTCCCAAAATTTGACCTCCTTTTTAACCCACAGCAGAAAACGGCCCTTTAAAAATGCTCAGATACTGAATTAATGTGCTGTCAGGCAATTTAAAAACAGAAAACACAAAATCAATATGAAAATAAATTATATTTTTGCCTTAATAATAATGCAGCTACAAGAGCACTGTACCCAATTTTCTTTCACAAAACAGGAAAAATATCAATAATGCACAATTATTGCATTTTATTGCACATTTTAAGGTTCTTTATAGTCTGTCTGTCTGCAGCCATGTCGTTGATAACGGAGTTAAATATGGCATCATAAATATTATAAGGCCATTTCTTCAAGACATTCTCTGAAAAAAATAATATCATGTATGATTTTACTAGGGGTTTTGTACATATAAGCACTAAAAACAGTATCAGCCAATGTTAGTGATATTTTAATTTATCGGTATCGATCCGATAAATTCTGTTCTGGTTGTTTTTTTTTTACTAAAGATGCAAAACCGGAAATATCGGCTCTCGGTAATATTAATATCGGATACTGATATCGACTCAAATTTTCATATCGGCGCATCACTGCGTTTTACCCATATTTGCTCTGTGAGAGAACATTTCTGTCTTTTTTTTCTTTTTTCTTAATCTTTATTCCACAGAAACATAAAGAGATCAAACGAAAACACACAAAAAGATATGCGGACATAACTCACACAAATAGGAACACTGTGGATAAAAACCTGGCTGTGCAGCCAGAGACGGCTTTGAAACGGAAAACATTGACAAAAATTATTCATCGTAAACATAACAGTCAGAGAGGAACCAGGATTGCTATCATCACCCCAGTTAGTTTTATTTTACTTTTTGAATCAGCGACCATAAGATCCATTCCTTGCACCACCAGTGGAGTTTGTTCCCCAGTTTGATCACAATGGATCCAAAATGGTAACTGACAGCGACGCTCACTTTGTTCGACTTGCACAATTTACTCCAAAACGTTCACGTTGCGCCCCGGCAGGAACTTCTGCTGAGCGTTCCTTCCTGTGCGGAAGCCTGTTTCTTTTCGACACGGTGACATCGGGACTTTGCACCTATTAAGAGGCTGTCTCTCCTCATCCAGTCGCAAGACGGCTCCGATATAACACGCATCACAGAAAAGGTCATACTGTTCTTCGTCACTGGAAAGGGTAAAAAAGAGGGAGAGAAGATAAATGCAGAAGGAAGTTTCTGCTGCTTTTAAAACCTTTTTGGAAAGAAGGAATGCTGAGCATGTTCCGTACCGGAGCCACGCTCCCCACTGGAGCCCTTCTCACTGGGGATTCACTGTGATTTCTTTTTTTTTTTTTTTAAAGCAGTCACGGTTTCTTTTTAAAATTCATTTCCAAAATTCTTTGAAGTTCAGCAGACCGAGGTGGGGGGGACCTGTTCTAATAATAGCACAGCCGTTTGTGACCGAGCTCCATCACAGGTGTGAAAGCCGTCACTTTCCTCGGATCTGAAGCGACGATACGCAAAGGTTTCCACTTAAACAGCTCAGAAAAAAAAAAAAAAACCTGTGTGTGGACAAGATGCATTTTGACGCCATTTCTGAGGGATGGCGGGGATGGGTGGGGGGGGGGTTCATCCTGACTGGTCAGTGGCGTCTGTAGTTTTGGAAACCCAAACCAGACTCCTTGTAGAAAAGTCAGCTCCACCTTTCCTCTCTCACTGTGCCTTTTTTTTATTATTATTTTATTATTATTATTCTATTTTATGCAAATCTGCTCTTACTGAGGAGAATGTAAGCAGGCGACTCGTTCGCAGCAGCTTCACCAAAGCTTTTGATAAAGACTTTTACTTCTTAGGCTTATTGTTAAATAAAAAAAAAAAAAGGCAGAAAAACGTGCGAGTATCATAAAAGCTGGACTCCTGTAAGCATCTTAACGTCTGTCGCATCATGTGGTTGTACCAGTGCTGCACAGTAAGCCTCACCTTTAAGCATACAGCGACAGTCAGCTAAGCATGCTAGCGTGTAGCTTCTTCCTCGTTACTTCTACTTCTGTTCCACCCACAGATACGGACGTCTGTTTAGGCCTTTTCATTAACCAACATTTAAGGGGTCAGTATTATGTATTTTCCAGTCACAATCAAATAACTATGTTACCTACACTTGTTAGAAAATGCTACATACATCAAATATGATATTCAACTTCACAATTTAACGCTTTGAATTTGGGCCTCTGTCTCTTTAAAAACTATCACAACTATCCTCTATTAACCCTTTAACAGCTTCGTTTTTTTGTTTTGCCAGCATTGCACCAAGACGTAGCTTGTACCATGAGCACAGCGGATGCGTAGTTCCGTCAGGCGTTTGCTAATTGCTGCCGCTAGTTTGAAGGAGCTGCTCGGGGGGAGCTGTAGGTGAGGGCTGCTCTGCGAGGCTGGCGCAGCTCAGAGGAGGAGCTTCGTCCTCGGCGGGTCGTAATCTGCAGAATAAGCTTTTATTAAACAAAATAATCCATCAGGTAATGAAAAGACACACAAAAAAACACAACTTTTCCTGCCTTTTTGACTGAATTTCTGATCTAATGTAGGAGCAGTGAACTGTGTTCTTCTCGAAGGAGGTGGCCAATAGCAAAATGTCTAAAAATAATCTGTTGTCGGGGCCTGCAATACAACTCAGCAAGTTTAAAAGACACATCCTTGGCAGCCTTGATAAATAAACTAATACTTCAGAGCAAAGGGTTTAATTCAGATTCTTTTCCAGAATTATTTGTGTCTGTTTAGCAACACAACACGCTGCCGTCTCCACCCCAGAGTGCAAGATTTTCAGCAAGTCTCATAAAAAATGTCTCAGAGGTATGTTTCTTCTTTGCCAGAGAATGTTTCAAAACTGCTGAAAATTAAACTGGACTGTTATTTTTCTGTTCACAATACTTCCCTCTATGTTTAGACTCGCTTTGTGAAGAGAAACGACGAAAAGCCTTAACCTCATATAAACTACAAAAACGAAATATGGAGCTGTTAAATATAAGCTGCCACAATTAAGCATATTAGTTTGTAAATGATCAACATTGGTTATATTTTTAGTAGATTTTTAATCGAGTTAATTGCAGGGTGTGTAATTTATTAATCACATTTCAATCAAAAACCATAGATCAACAAAAGCCTCTTCAATTCAGAAGCCTGTTTTGCTGCTAAATTACTGAATAAATGGACGTATGAAATATTGTTTTTAATCTGTTATTGAAGTTGCTCAACCGTCAGATTGTGCTTTCATACCTGAACATTCATGTAACTTCCTTGAGAAAAAAGGAAAAAAAAAACTTCCTTAATAGAAAAACCTCCTCTTTGCACAACTTGCACACAATAGTGTTTTATCACATTATTTTTTTTTTGTTTTTTTGAAGCAAAAAGTATTTGCGCTCTTGCGTCAGTTTTACGGGTGGACCAGAAACGCACCAATTCACAGATTCCAGCAGGAGCCTTTGTAGGCAAATAAAAATAAATAAACAAATAATAGTAGTAATTTTGTTTTAAAAAAATAAGTTGGTTAAAATCTCTGTAATTGATGAATTAAAATAAATGCAGCCAAGTCCCTAATCTTTAGTCAATTTGTTGCTGTTGAAAATGAGAGTGAGCCTTTGCTTTCAGCACCTTGGACAGTGATCAGCCCTACTGTCTTAAAATGCAAAATTAAATTTGAAGAGTAATTAAATATGTAAAAAAACAACAACAAAAAAAAACAAGAATTTCTATTTTTATTTTGCAAATGAGGCTCGTTGTGTGATCGTCAAGTAACATTTTGTGCTTCAATCGCAGTCAGATCTTCTTTTTGTTTATTTCTAACACGGAGAACAAACTACATTCCCTCACAAAAGAAAAGAAAGAGCCGAGGCGCTGGTTAGTCGTGAATCTCTGCAGTTTATATCTTTCAATTAAGGAAGATGATGTCACACTGGGAAAGGTTATGAACATGGCATTATGTTATCCTATTGTTTATATTGTGTATATATATTGTTTTATACTTTCATTTGCTTAATAAAATCGAAGTTTGGACAACTGTTGCCAACTATTGAAGTTTAGGTCGGCATAAGAAAGAATCAAACCTCACTGATTGCCGCAATTGAGTAAACTACTTAGTTTGAGTGAAATTATTGATAATTTAACACAAACCAGTTGGTATTGAAGATATGTTCAAAAGTTTTAGCTTCTCAACTTATAACATTTTTTCCTTCCTAATTACAGATTAAAATAAATAAATCATTAATGGTTCATTACTGCTTGATTGTGCGTCTTAGTATATTCAGTCATTCCTGTACATACATTACACGCAAATAATCATTTGGTTTTTGTACAGGTTTCGTGAAGCGGACAAGGTTCAAGTTCTCCTGTGTTTTGTGCTTCTCCTGCTGTTAAAAACACAAAAGATTCTTTCTAGATGTAAAGACGGCTCACAGTTTGAAAGCCCTTTATTCCGAAACGTCTGTGTCTGAGCAAGTATGCGCTGCTTTGCTATAGGAGCACCGAGTGCATGTCAGATTGACTGAATAACTTACGTCAAAATGCATGTTAATAAATTCAAATCAACTTCCAGAGTCGCAGGGCGCCGACGGCAAAAGGTGGCGCAATAAAAACAGAAACACGAACCTTCCTCGGACACCGCAACGGCGTGCTTGACGGGTCTGAATTGGTTTCAGAAACACTTTTGTAAAAGCAGAAAGTGTTTTTTTTTAAAATGAAAAAAAAAAGATTTTGCTTTCTCTGTTTCACTAGTTTGAAATCTATTGAAGCCTCAACAACATGGCACTAAAAAGGGAACTCTGAGACAGGGTTTCTGCCGACTGTGCAGAAGAAAAACAACAAAAACAAAAAGACGAAACACGGAAGACATCTAGAGAGCAACATGATCACTTGCAGCGATGCGGAGTGAAGATATTTAACACACACTTCAGCCTGCTGCAAGCATCAAGAAGAGTTTCATAACAGCAAAAAAAAGTGAAACAAAGGTTAAAAAGCCAAAACAACGCACACAGGGACATCAAGAAAAAAAAATGGAGGAGTAATAAAATCAAAAAGTTTCCAAGCATGAACGTGTCATACGGTGATAATAGTTGACCGACTATGAAGCAAACTGCTAGAGCGGCCCTTAGAGACTGGAATGGGCAGGAAGAGCTTGAGGCCGAGATGTGGTGAAGACCAACCAGGTGTTTATTCCCAACATTGATGGGTCACAGAAAAGACCCCTGGTCTCACTATGATCTGAACCGGCAGCATTTCTATCACCCACCATCCACTGAACCTAACAGACCGTCCAAAATGGGGATAGCAAGAAAATATAAGCATTTGGAAATAACAAAAAAAATACCCAAATACTGTGATTTATAAATAAGAATATGTCCATCCATCCATTATCTCTTCTGCTTCCCCTAAGTCACCAGACTGGTGAAGGGTTGAGGGAGGAGGAGGTGTGAGCCTCTGACGGCCGGAGGTGATGTGAGCCGTCTCAACCTTTCCTCTACCATCCATCACGCCGCAGCGCCTCGCGCAAAGGGGACCAAACAGAGATGGCAAATAGAAGTATTTGTAGTGGCACTCGTTCTAAGATCTGTCCGTTCACACAGAGAGATTTCTCCTGGGGAAAACGTCCTCAACTCCCTTCCCGAAGCCGACACTTGGAATGCCCGGACGTAAAAGACGGGACTTTTATGCGCCGAGAGAAATATGAGACAGATTGAAAAACGCGAAGGCCTGATCAGCGTTATTGTTCTATGAATTATAACCACCACTCATTTCGGTGTGAGCAAACGCATTTGCGAATGCACTTTGTAACATCTTTACTGGTATAAATAAATGCCTGCTCCAGCAGTACAAAAACATAATTTTAAAGCACAGCACAACACTTTACAACGAAAATTGCGGATCGATAATTTGAGAAGAGAGTTTAATCGAAGCAAGAAGAAACACTTAGTCCGAATCAGATCCCTCCACTTTTTACAGGCTGTTAGAAATCAATGGCTATAGCTGGATGGTGCAGTATCTAGTATTGTTCCCTGACCCGTAGAAATAACGTCAGTTTATATTTGCTTTCATTTCTCAGTGACAAGGTGATAAGAAAAATAAAAACTGAAGAAAATAATAAATAAAAATGAAAACAGGCTACATTGTTAAGAAGAAGTGCTTGTTGAAGACAGGAAAACTGACGTCTGTTCAGTTTGCATCTGGGGTTTCAAAAGTTCTCACACCCTTTGAACATTTTCACGTTTTCTAACTTATCATTGTTTCACGTGTTTTAGCGGGATTTTACGGGGCAGAGCAACACGAAGTTGTGGATAGTTGCAAAATAGAACCAAAAAAGACGAATGGCTTTCAACAAATAATAATAATAATAATAAAAACAACCCTTCTACGAATGCCTTGCATTTAGCGCCGCCCACCTCAAAGCCACTAACATTGAAATATGTCTGCTTTGCTCTAAATGTGAGTCAGTAAACTGTCCAAAGTTTCTGTCTGCAGTGTAGGCAAACGTCCCACACACACACACACACACACACACACACACATAACCAGGCTCTGTCTGTAGATGACTTGAGTTGTGTGTGTTGTGCCCCAGGGGAAGGAGGAACATGCTGTGGAGCAGAAACAATCGTGACCAACAAGCTACTGGTGATCGTCAGAAGATCGTATAGCGCAGGGGTTTTTAGACTCAACTTCAAACAAAAATCAGATAAAAAAAAAAATAAAAACACGAAAACGTTTTGCGATCAGGATTAAGGAAATCCAGAGAAACCTGGAGGAAGAAGAAAAACCCCATCTTGCTCGCTTTGCTTCCCTTTGTATGAGAACGAATGAAGGAAGCAGGATGAGCAGAGGGCGTGTGGTAAGCAACATCCGCCCAGGAAAGGGAAAACAAACAAGAAACAACGTTAGCTGTGCTTGGTTAAAGTCGACTCCTTTCACACTAGCAGAAACCTTCAGACACGACTCTGGTTTATTTTATTTTATTTTTTTAATGAACTCGCTTTGCTTCAACCGCCGGAACTCGCTCGGCCCCCTCACGACCCTGAACAGCATAAAGCAGGCAGAGGAAGTGATTAAATGACTGAGCGAAGAAAATAGAAGCACCAGCGCTAACAAACTTTAGCATCAGACTCATCTGGTGTCAAGGCCTTAATTTGTTTCTCCCTGCTGCTGCATCCGCTGGTGCATATAACAAAAAAGGGACAAGACGCAATTTGAACCGCGATTGTACTAAACTTGTTTTATTTCCCGTTGTAAAAACTCGGTCTGCATGTTTGATTTATATTCATTAATCTCACCCCAAACGACTTAAAACATTTATGCGAGCATGTTGTAAGAGTTCCAAGATTTGTTGGCTTTTGTTTTAAGATCCTCACAGAACAAAGACAATAAAAGAAAGAGGCAGGTTATTACGGCCTCTCGCGACTTTCCAGTGGGGGTTTTAACCCCACCGCAGCTCACCGACTGTGTAATTAAAACCTCTAAATGGCATAGAAACCAGAAGTTTCCATAAACAGAATAAAAAGACACATGCACATTTTTCTCCTCGCTGTCTGAAGTCGAATCGGACCAAGCTGCTCTTGTTTCAGGTCGTTGTAATTTGCCAAATCATTTCTGTTGGCAGATTACCACAAAATGTTTCACTTCTTATTTCGTTTACCTTCATGTTCACGTAAAGCCCTTTGAACTTTGAACCCAAACCCTTTGAATTGTCTACAAATCAGTTTATTTTTACCTTGTCGCCATTCAGAAAAGTTGGCGTGATCAATTCACATGAAATACAAGTGTAAGTTTTGCTATGTGAATTTCAAGCGATGGCTAATTTCTGACAGTCGGCATATGTTGGTCTGTCAACAGAGCAAACGTTGCTGGACGATAAATTGTCCCAGAAGTCATTGCGATAAAAGGTGATATTGTTGTTTTGGGACTTTTTATAATGTTAATGGCATAATAACAAAGAGCACACTGTCAAAGTTCAATAAACTTTAAATTCTAACGAACATTTAACACTGAAACCGGAAGACATTTTAAATATCCAAAATAAATAAAACAGAAACAAATTAATGTTTTTTTAATCAAAATTCTACTTCGAAAAAGAAAAGGAGAAAAGGGCTAGTTGAGACCAAAGCACCAGAGCGAACAGTTTTTGAGAGAGAAAAGAGAAAAATTATGAATAATGTGAGTTATTATTTAGCGTTCGACTGATTTATAGTTCACTTTCGCCGAACTTCCTCCGGACCTTCGGACTTGGAGTCTAAGGAACTGTTCTCTGCTTGTTTTTTGCCGTTCCTGCGATGTGTTTGTCATCCGTCTGTGTTTCGCCGATGGAACAGTTGGAGACGGCAGACGCTCCTCCAGTCTCTTCTCCGCAGGAGGACGCTTTGGTCCTCCACACCTCTGTTTATCCTGTCTCCTCTCCTCCTCTTCCTCCCCTCCATCAAAAGCCCTGTCTCTGCAAAGACTTTTTGCATTTTGAACAGTGCTACCTGCAATGTGGATTCCTTCTTCTTCTTCTACTTTTTTTATGTACATTTTTGCATTTATTCATGCAACGGGTGATGATATAAGTGTTGAACCCGTCAATGTTTTTCTCTGTAAATATGTTTTGATGGAGATATTGGCATAAAATTCACACCAGACGTCAAGTAAGTCATATAGTCACAGGGAATAAGTATTAAACACGCTTTCTGGTGATTTTATATAACAATAATCTAAAGAAAACTAGTTAAGATTCTTCAATCAGATTTGATTTCGGGGGAAATATTCCTAAACAAACCCTCAAGTTTCTGGAGATTACTCTTATGGTCTCTGATCTCTATTAGATCGATTCTTAGTGCAGCAGATTTATTTTGTTTTTCTGAAACATAAAACAAAAACCATAGATCATAGCGTTTCTGGAAATCCCAACGTCGCTTCATCTTCAGATTCTTATTGGAAAAGAAAAGAAAAAAAAATCACCTCAGTACATTTTTTTCCACCCATCCTTCCTTCAGGTATCAAATGAAATCTGAATGAACCTGTTCCAGAAAAGTCAGTCCGACACCATCATGTTCCCCTCTGGTGTCATCAGGCTGCATTTCATTGGCTCGTCTTCATGTTTTACGTTAAGCCTAAACAATATTCTGCCTGTTTCCTTCAACATGGCGTTCAGAGACATTGGAAGTTAAGTTCATTTCTATTGCTTTTTTTTTCTTTTTTATAATTGTTTAGGATTCATCTTGCTTTCAGTGTGTGACTCAGTTTGTGTTGTTAGTATGAATGTGGATAGATGAAGTTTGATTAATTTTTTATTATTTTGATAGAAAAACTGTTGATTCCAGGTTTCTCTCCAGCACTCGTCAGCGATCTTTTCCGTTATTTATGCGTTGCTTATGCAATATCAACTTATTTGAGCTTTGTGTCACATCATAATGTTATTCCCTCATCAAGCACATGCCTGGACTGTTTGTTTCTTTGATTCTTTCATGCATGTTTGAGAAATCCTTTAATCTTCCGTGGCAACCATTCAGCTGGGCAAAACGCCTGGTTGGACTTAGCTCCGCCTTCAATGACGCAGCTCCTCCTCAGAGCTGCAGTTTCCAAGCTTCCGACGTTACGGAGCAGCCCTGTCCCACAACTCGCCCACTCAGCTCCTTCAGACTAGTGGCAGCAGCGATTAGCAAACACCTGGTGGAACTGCGCATCTCGGTGCAACACTGGTAAAAACGTTGTGAAAGGGTTAGAAGAGGAGCGACGATGTAGTGTTGGAAAGAGCAAAGCTTTCTCAAAGAGCCACAGGCCCAATTTCAAGGCGGTAAATTATGAAGCCAAATTTCTTTTAAGTCATATTTGATACATACAGCAACTTCACAATAACTGAAGGCAACATAGTTACTTGATTGTGCTATCAAATGGCACTGTGATGCTGGAAGACACACAATACTGCCTCTTTATTTTGTGTGAGATGAATGTTATTTTATCCTCAAGACTGCAGATAAAATGTAGCTATTGGTCTATTTACACCAATCTGTTAAATAATGTGCCCTCAATAGATAAATACAGTCAAACCTTTGTTCAGTTTCTTTTTCTCACAAACCCATCTCATCGTCCTCCCCTCCTGGCTACATCTCTCTCTCTCGCTCTCTCTCATACACACACACACACACACACACACACACAGAGATCCGTTCAGCCGGTGTTTGGCAGGCCACCCCTCCAGGCCCTGCAGGTCAGGTCCTCCTTCAGGTTCCCGGCTGTCTGGAACTCCCAACCCTCTTCAGTTCGCCCAGAACCGGCTCTCTTTCTGTGGAAGCTGTCCATCCAGAACAGACTGCCGAGTGAGTCTGGAGCTGCGGGGGAACCGACGATAGATATATTACAACGGAGCAAAGGTGTTGGCCCTGGAGGTGGGGTGGGGAAAAAAATAAAAAATGAGAGTGTGAATAAACACGAGGTTTAAGGTCAACTCCTGCCGTGCGGCGAGACTGCGTCATGTCGGGATGAACGGCCGCTCTGCTCACACCTACTTCTCCCTCCCCCACATCTCCCTTCTTGCTTCTCCTCTTCCTCTTTAGACCTCTGGACCATCTGATTGGCTGTTGGGGTTCACAGTTCCCCACCGACTGCCAGCTGGACGGGAGCGTCACGCCACCCCCGGGTCACGGGCGAGCGTATGGAAGAAGGCTGGAGCAGCTTTGTAGGTTCAGTGGTGTATACTATCGTGTAAAATGACCGTTTGATGAAATGCGCAGCAGCTGCCAGGACAAAAAGTTACACCTTGCCCAATCAGATGAGTGCTCTTTATAAGAAGGTTTAAATGTGGAAAAACAAAACCCTCTACACATGCACTGACATGCGCCGGCGGTCATTGATCAGTGTGGGTATTTTACATTTAGCTGGCAGCAGCCTGGAAAAGGGACAAATCCCCTTCCAAAGACCTTTCCTGATGACGATCGATGGCCCTCGTGGGAGTTCTGAGCCGGCCCCGCTTTGGCAGGAGCTCTACCCCCACCCACCTCCAGAGTCTCCTGGGACAGCAGCTGCTGCCAAACATCTGGCACAGAGAGGCAGGGAAGTCAAAGTCCAAACATCGGCACCGACGGGGTTATGTAAGACTGAGCCGTCGCCGTTAACAGAGACGGAGGAGTTGTCTGTTTCTTTCTCCCAGAAGTGCTGCTGAACATTCCTGTAACGATTAAAGACAGTTTTGATAGGAGGACCCCTGGGTGCGGTGGGGCAGCGGGAGCTGGGCGCATGTTAGACCGGCTGGCCTCGTGCATGCAGAAGTGGCAGAGCTCAGTTTATAAAAATGTCTCCGGGACTTTTCAGCTCCTTCCCTGGCAGGCTTTAGTTTCCATTTGCGGATCCCAAACTTTATCTTGACCGCAAGACGGAACGTGGGAAATGTTGCGAAGAAAAGCTGCGATGGCACTAATGACAACTTCTGATAGCCGCGAACAACGGCACGGTTGCTGGTGAATCAGGTCGACGAATGTTTCTGATTCACATTAAAGCCAGCCCAAGCTGTCCCTTCAGCATTTGGCCGTTTTTTCCCCCAAATACTTTAATGTTCCAGAAAAACTCCCTTTCTCTGATTTCACTGGCCTCTCCAGGAAAGAGCGTCGGCACTTTCCAAATCAAACCACAAATGAAACGTTCAGTTTTTAATAGTGCTGTCAATCGATGTTAAAAAATATTTGATCACTTAATCACACTCTAGCATTAGTCTGACCTTGAACCTGAACCCACTTGAAAATTTGTGATCTTTACACTTGATTTGTGAAAATGTTCGCTTATGAAAAGCCAATGTTGCTCAACGAACACAGAACGGTGAATAGGCAAGAGGTCCACTGTGTGGCATTTTCAAATTATTGACTGAATTGCACACAAACTTTTATTCTTAAACTTAAAAGCCGTTTCTTGTTTGCTCCTTCCACCATGCAAAAAACTGAAATGCATCACGAAAAGGTCAAAATTAATTTGTCAGAAATTACAAATACATCCTTTGATATGTCTAACTCAGACTTCTTCGGGCATCAGAAGAGTCACAAGTGTTCTCGTGTACGGTCTGAAAGCTGACAGGCGGTGTAGAAAGCAAACCAGCAAGCCACGCGAATTGCCCAGAGCTTTGCAAGATGGGATTGTGGAAAGGATATATAAAAGTATTTGTTATGTACGGTAATTTGAAGTACACAACAGCCCGGCTTTTTGAGTTCCCAAGTAAAAGTATCAAAACGTCTTTATTCAAACGGAGCCACTGGGGCCACTGTAAGTTTGTCCTCATTATCCTCAGTATTATTAAATTATTACTGTCTTTGATCAAAAAAAGGCCTCTTATTGAACGACTTCGTCTCCACTGCTGGTTTTGGATATGGGTGATATGGCTGTCTGCCCAGGCATAAAACAAACCGTCTGAACTGCTTTTGAAATTCTGTAGCTCAATTAATGAAATATTTGGTACCAAACAGAGATTTTAAACACAATATGACATTTACAAAACGTTTACACAAGTGGTGAAGGTCTGTAATTAATCACTAATTATTGACTGTTGACAAAATAAGCAACATCTTCAATACAAAAATCCCTTTTTGTCACTAAATTATTGAATAAATACACCTGAGCTCAACAAGACTTACATTTATTGTTTTAAATCTGTTATTTTAACCATCAGATTGAGAAGAGAAGCAGCTCTGCTGTTTGCGAATGTTGCTTGTGCGTCACATTTATTGGCGTACCAGAAACGTGGCTCTGGCTGGAACCTTTGTATGTTTCAAAAAAAAATTAAAAAATCCAGAAAAACACCAGTGACTAATGGCGTTAAAATGTTTAATGCTGTAAGATCTCTGTAATTAATTAGCTGAAATGAATGAGTTGAAGTCCCAGCTGTAGTTGAAAGTATTTCAATGCCTTTTCAGCAGAGGTGACGCTAAAGATTAGGGTGATGGCAAGGAGGCCATTCTTTCTCTAAAACCTGGAGCTCATCAAAGACAAACCAACAAACTAGTTGTGGAAACACACAAGAAGCTAGTTAACAAATATAGAAAGGTTTGACTGCTGCAGCCTTTCTCTTTGTTTACAGTAAAGGGTATACATTGGTTTTGAGATGCCAATTTTAAAAAGAAATTGAGATCAAAATAGCTTCTTTTTTAAAAAACGAAACAAAATGACTACATTTCAGGGATATTTATTATCTTTTGAGAAATTCCTGTTTTATTCTCTGTCAGAAACAAACCTGTTGGTTGATTGAAAAGATTCTTAAATCTAAACTTAAAGGGAGTGTTAGAGAGTTCAGGCTTAACTCTGTGAGGTTGCTGTGTTTTTATTCTTAAGTTGCATATAAAAATGTTTTTAGTTGCGTGTGGGGTGGCAACAGGAGACGTTCGCCCGGGGCGCCATTCACCCCAGAACCGCCACTGTTGATCCTGGAAAGGGGAGGGAGGTGTGAAAATATCAAACCGTCTCTGGAAGCAACATGCATCCAAATAAAAGAGATTAGTGACTGCATATTGACATGTACGTTTCACTTTATTTTTTTATTTATTTTGATTTTAGGATCCCAGGAGTCTGAAGCTTTGTGGTGATGAGAAGGTTCAGGGAACCGAGGTAAAAAATGATGTCTGGGTGAGATCAGTGGAGTTAACCTGACGACTGAAATTGTTCAGACTGTGTAAAAAAAAAAATTTTTTAAAAAAACCTGAAATGAGGTGAAAAACAGATCCCTGTGGGAATAACGGCGATTTATGCAACTCAACCTCCCACTTCACAACATCTAAAACATAAGTAATAATTAAAAAAAAGATTTGGTGCCATATTCATGTCATGAAAATCGAGCATTGGTGTGAATAAAAAAAAAAAACCAACTTAAAAAATAAAAATCAACCTAGCTTCCATCTTCTGACTTACACAAACAAGTTTGTGTTCTGGCAAGGAGTCCTAAGGTTTTTATCTTTAGGGGAAGGACAAAACCCACAAATGAGAGGAAGCTGCATTAAATTCAGATTTTCTGCGTTTGCATCCTGCCTGAAGCCTCCTTCCTTCTGCAGGGCCGAACAGAACCATCTTTCCTCTGCGAACGAACCGGAGAGAGATGGTTCTGTTCATCTCTCTCTCTGGTTTGCTAGGCTGAAAAAAAAAAAAAAAAGCCAGACAGTGCAGATGGTGCGTTACGAACCAAAAACACAAGGGCAGCAGACATTCAGCTGCCACACACACACACGCGCAGATGCACACACACACACACACACACACACTCAGTCAGGGGACAAGCAAAGCTGGTTTCTTTGCACAATCAGAACAATTAACAATTACAAGAGATAAAAACTCACAGAATGTTGAATTTCCTGTTTGTTGATTATGCAAAAAGTCCAGAAAGTACAACTTTCTACGGTTAACCTCCTGAATTTCTCTAGTTTCGGCTGCTAATCAAATGCTAATTTAGGTGAAATGAAGAAATATTGAATTGAAAACACATAAATTTAAGTATTCAATGTGCATATTTGGGTAATTGTGTCTACTTTGGAAAACGTCGACTGCCAGATGTGTTTCCATTGCTTATATTGCAGTAAGTGTCGAACAAACATCAGGATTGGAAGCAAAATGAGACAACGCAATATCCCGAAGGAGGACAGTCAAACAGGCGGTGGCAGCATTATTCTGCGGGATCAGAACACTTAAAAATTGACAGCAAATGGATTTGTGCTCGCAGCGCCGCACTGCAGCACACCTGACCTCAAAAATCAAGTTTACTTCTGCTGTGAACAGCAGCTGCATGTATTGAATCAGTGGAAAAAAAGAGAGAGATTGGGGTGGATATACTGGTCCAGGGCAAAGTGTTGATGGGGGTTTTGAACTTTAGTTTTCATAACTATCAGTTGGTGGTGGCGTTTTTGGAACAGTGGCTTGGATTTCGTCCTCACCCTGAAGAGCTTTCAACAATATCCATCCGCAAAAAAGTTGGAGGTTTTGATGGTCTATAAAGAAAAAAAAAGTACAATTAAAAGTTGACTAAAAAAGTACATGGTTTGTTTAGTGGCACAAAGATTTCACATCTTGATGCTCACTTTTTGAAGAGTTTTTTTTGTTTTTTGCCAAGTCATTTACAAACCAGCTGGTAGGCAAAACCCCCGAAACAACGTGATCTGTAGGTCGCCGAACCAACGTTTCAATTATTAAAGCAGCAGCTTGAGCACAATATCTGACTGCCAGACCGTGAAAACAGATCAACTGCAGGCGATCGCTCCCAACTTTGAAAACGATTTCAAACGCGGCTCGCGGTGATGTAACTGCCTCGTAGCTTTCACGCCGTCACGCCTGCGTGTTGTTATCGCCAGTCGATGTTCCTCCGACTGTTTCTGTTTGGCCTCAACCCCCCCGGGCCCCCAACACCCTCAGCCTCCTCGTCTTCCTCTGAGGAAGAAGGGTTCGCAGGAGCTTGCTGAGCATACATTCCTAACAGAATCCCTTTTCAAATTAAATTTAAATGACCCCCTCGGCTCAGAACCAGAGGCTCTCACGACAACTTAATTCATAATTCAGTGCTGAGCCAGGGCCTTGAGGCCTGTAATGACGGCCTAAATGGAAGAGGGATGCTGCTAAATGGGCTGTTTGTTTGCACCTAAACCTCTTTATAGGCCGCAAGTCCACAGCTCAGCATCGGCACGATGGAGGAGAGGAGGCGGAGGGGGGAGAGGTCGATTTGCTGACCGGCCGCTTTCACGTCTCGGATCGCCGTTTGCCAGCGATCAGAGGGTCTGGGGGGGAAGGTTTTAGGAGCGTCCTAAAACACTCAACAGGTCAGAGGACTGGTTAATGTCAGAGTGTGTCGGCAACCTGTAAGAAAGGTGTGCGCTGGACAGGATGTGGAGGGAAGAACCGAAGAGATCAAAGAGGTAAAGAAGGCAGACAAAAGAAGCTTCACCGGGATTCGTTTTGGCGGATGCGACTAGCTTTTTTATTTTCTTCATCTGAAAGAGAAAAATGCAGACACAACTTAAGCTATTGGAGAATTGGAGCATTTTTTAAATGTCTTACATTAATGTCTGTTTTTTTTGTTCACGATGATCACAATCTTTGCTACATTAAGAACTGATCTCAGTGTTTTCGTCCCTATTGGATGCACTAGAATGACAATAAAAGGCCCATATTGTTGCTGGCATTTCCATGTTCCTGTAGCTTACGTTAACACCGGGTAGAGAGCACACAGAGCTACACCTTGATCATTCCTAATAATTCCTTCCCCATGACGTTAATTGAGCTGAAATAAACCCGTATTTCACAGATTTTGTGCCTCAGACTGTCAGATCACGGAGCTGTTATGGCAAAAAAAAATCCCCAAAAAACAACACATTTCTTTATCGAGACGCATGCCAGTATATTCTGGCTAATGTTCTGTGATTGTTACTGTTTTAGAAGTCAGCAGGCTTCTGAAACAAATTCATTTATTATTTTTAGCTCTTTGATTTTTCTACTGCACGTTGATAACCTCGGATTAGACTTCTGTTTCCAGATAGAAATACATCTTATCTAGCTTGTGTTTTGGAACTTTCTCACCCTGAAAATGTACACTGTAAAAAAAAAGACAACCAAACAAACAAAAAAAAAAAAACACAGTCTATATTTCCTGACAGCCATGTAATGGAAGCCTCCCTAGTACATTTCCTGGTAGGGCTCCATCCGCTCGGTGCTGAATCACACCGAGACACAACCGGCAGAGCGAAAGACTCACCTAATTCACTTCATTACAATCTGGTTGTTTTTTTTGTTGACTATTCTTTGTGATGCGTTAATATTTTAGCTTCCAGAATGTTTTGTCTTTCTGTACAGGCAGTGGAGACGGGAGTCAGCACATCCAGCGACAGAGGCTCCTGCAGCAGCCGGCGCCTCTCTGGAGAGACAGCCATGACGGCCGGTCAGAAAGGTGTTTATCTAGCACTCTCTTCCAAAAGCCCGTCTACTTTTCCCCTCGACTTGCGTCAGTTGAGTAGCATGACAAATTGGAGAGAGAGAGAAACACTTTTGTCCGTTCTAGTTTGCGAAACACCTCAGACACGCAGGAGATTATTGATTGGGTTTAGTTCTGCATTACAACAAAAAAAATATCTTACCAAGTGTTTTTGCTCTAGCTTCTACTGCAAGTTTCACAGTACACTTGAATTAAGAGAAAATGGCGACCAAGTAAGTTTTTAGCGAGATACAGGAGCTTGTTTAAGTCAATAATTCTCTTAAAAATTGATGAAAAAGTTCTGGTTCCACTAACAGATTATTTAATTTAAAACATGGGAAAAATGTATTGTTGTAAGTGAAATGATCTGCCAATGGAAGTAGTCATTTTTAATCAATATTGCTAAAAAAAGTTACTTGTGAGTTAGTTTTGTCTTAATTCAAGTCTACTAAGGCATTTACAGTAGAAACTAGTCCAAATTCACTTGGTGAGATTTAGCGTTTTTGCAGCGTTACATTACGTATTTTAATACATCAATACGGTGAAATAGTGTTGTTGTGCCCAAAGCGATCAGAATCATAAATGGTTGGATCCCAGCCAGAGGCACATTGGCCGTTTCTTAACTCTTAGCTGGAAGGCAACTTAAGAAGAATGATAGTTTTTTTCTCTTTCTCTTGCTCAATGAAAGCAAAAGATTTCACCACGTGAAATATTTTCAGAACAAGTGTGATGTGCGCTCACGGTTTTTAATGGAACGATGAGCCGTTGTTTTAAATCTCCGTCAGCAACTGTTCCACTCTGGAAGCGCAACATTCAATAGAAAATCACACAACATTGTGTAACGCTGTCAAATGTTGGCGTAATCTTCCATCTCTTGTAAACTCGGGGTGCCCCATGTCACTTCTCCATAGTTTTTCACGGGTGGAAGATGGATCTGTGTTATTACCAGTGTCATCTCCGATGTTGCTGGGTGTTAATCTTTCTGTTTCAACTGCGCTTCATGCAGTTTCTTACATCATTTAATAGCAGCGAAGGGTATTAAATGTGGGGTGCTCTCATCTAGCATTAACCAGGAGAACCGGTCTCAGCATGACAGTAATTTATGTTGTTAATCTGTCCAACTGACAATAAAACAGGCTAAAAAAGACATTTCACCTGGAGGTTCAGCTAAATTATTGCCATCATTAAGATTTTTTTCAAGGAGGCACATCTCTTTCCAAGATCTTCTGCCTCTATTAACCATTTTATCTTATGTATCTTGAGAATATGCCCCATCTGCTGAAAAATAAAGTAAGAGTGGATGTTTTATAAAGCTAGTTTTGTGTATTTTTTTAAGACCATAATCTGCTGAACGAGACTGAGAGAGCAAGAAAAGGAGATTGCTGCTCTCGTCAGCAACCAAAGACATTGAGGTTTTTACAGCAGTATTGAAGGAATGTTATTTTAGCATCTCTAACCATAGAGGTGAGAAATAAAAGTTCAATAAGGGTGCATTCACACTAGTCCGCTTTAGTCGAACTCTGAGTCAGTGAAGTAGCTACATATGCTAGTGCGGGTTATTTGGGGCTATTTCTTCAAGTCGCCATCCCTCCCTGCAATAGCTGTAGGTAGCGTAAAAACAATATTGCCGCATTAAGCTGTGATAGTTGGTGTTCCCACATATTTTATAGCCTAAAACCTCTGTGGAAAGCCAGTTAGCGAGTTGCTAACATGTAAACAAATGGCGGAAGTCGCGCCAATAAATTATAAGGTGGAAACAGATGGATTTCATAGCACAATAGAGTATGTGATCTTCGGTTCTAAAAATGCTATACATCAAATATGACTTTAAAAAAAATTTATTTTGCAATTTAACCTCTTCAAATTGGGCTTCTGTCTGTTTAAAACTTCTGCTTTTCATGAAACTCCGCCTTCAGGAAGTCATCACAACATGGCTCCTCTATGAACCTTTCAACAACTTTTTCTTTTTTTTTTACCAGCATTGCATTGAGAAGTAGCTCGTATAACGATCTCAGCAGTTCCATCAGGCGTTTGCTAATTCCTGCTGGCTAGTCTGAAGGAACCAAATGGGCAAGTCGTAGTGGGAGGGGTATACTGTGACGTGGAGACGCGGCTTGTAAAGGAGCTGCGTCCTCGAAGGCATCGCTAGGTTCACCTAGGCGTTTTGCTTAGCTGAATGGTTGCCACAGGCGATTAAAGGATTTCACAAACATGCATGAAAGAATCAAAGCGACACTCCAGGTGTGTTTTTGATTTTAAAAAAACCCCAAAACACTATGACATGATATAAAGCTCAAAAAAGGCAATGTTACATTATACCAGTGGTTCCCAAAGATTTTCTGGGCCCCCTATGGATTACAGTAAAATCCCCCCTAAAAAAGAAAAAAAAACCAACTGGTCACACATCGTTCAACCAGACATAAACCTAAACACATATTTTGTTTTCAAACTCCACTTCAGGTTGCAACAAAACACACTACAAACCACCTTTACAGTGAAACACTTCTGTGTTACTGTTTTGTTTTTGTTTTTTCAATCATCCATACCGCTTCTTGAGTGGCCGTGCCCAAAGTGCACGCCCCACACTTTGGGCACAACTGCATTATACTAACCCCTTTAGCTAAAATATGATGAATCAAACTTCTTATCGTGAAAGCACGATAAATGCTAACCCTTGCTGTAGACCTTGTACTTGAGCCTCCCCACCTCCTTTCCAAAGGAACCAAGCAGAGTGTTGATTTTGCAGAGAGGAGCTAGCATTAATTTTACAGGGAGCTTCTGTTTCCAGAGGGGTAGGTAGACGGTTTCAAAAAGGCCGGTCCACCCGTGTCCTGTTGTGCCATTACCTTCTTTAACAATGGTGATTTGTCGACGACTCTGGCCGGCTCACTGTGTGGTCAGTTTGGGAGTGAGCTCTATTAAAAAGTCATTAAAGTCAAGAGAAAGCACGATGGGCTCAACCCTCTTGGCTAAAGGCGCCTCTGGAAATTACTCCATCCATCATAATTACGCCAACCGGACAGTGCCTCACACAGGCCAAGGGACACTGATTCTTCAACGACCTCACCGAATCGGGCCGGGAGGAAAAAATTAAAATAAAAAACAGGGAAGCAACAAAAGGAGCAAACACGTCCGGAAATCGAAGACGTTAAAAACGAAACTGCAAGAAAGATGGTAGAAACCGGGCCAGGAGTGAAGTACTGGGAAGACGCAGGAAGTGAAAGGATCAGCCGGAAAAGAGGAAGGCTTTAGGCAGAGAGTGTACAAAAGAAGGAGATGGTGAGGGGAGGAGGAAGATCTTGTTTGATTGCAGGTTAGCAGTGAAGAAAGTCACTGTCATAAAAGTGATTTTATAAAAAAGAGAGAGAGACCGAGAGCTCATATCCTCTGAATCTGGCTATGGGCTCTGTGACTGCGAACCGGTTTTTGGTAATCCCGACGCCAGAGGCAAACAGCAGTGCCGGCGGAAATTAGGTTGGATTTAGAGAAACGCATTATCTGTGGATCTGGCTTCGCTCACGACCAATCAGACGAGCACTTTTCCATCCCTTCAAAGTCGGAAAATTGCACAAAGTAATCAAGCTGAACAATACAAAAAAAAAAAAATCTCTTGAAGGGAAACTGACATCATTGTGTGGAAAGCATACGAGTGAATATACTGTACCTTAAATTAACTACCGAGGGCTGTTGATTATATTTGCTGCCGTGGCCGCAGGGGAAACGGTTGCTCAGCCCAGGAAATGATATTACAGAAAAAATGTTATCAAAGGTTGGCAACAATCAACAGTATTTGCTCACATCTCAAACTGCGGCTCATCCTCGCACACTGAGCCTCAAGCGAAGAACAAACTCTGATGACCTGATCATCTTTTATGGAGGAATCACCAGTAAACACCTCCGTATTAAAAACTCATGCCCTCTTCAGTCGATGTAATCTAATCAGCAGCTGCGTTTCCATCGACCACGTCAGTCCGCAAATTGGAATTACGAAAATAAATTTGCCAATTTAGGAAAACAAAAATTTTTGGGTAAGAAGTTTGTGTGCAACATGTGCATCTTCAAGAATGTGATTCAAATGTTATTCTTCATAACATTTTTTAAAGTGGAAAACCTTTTTTTGTTGCTGTTGTTATTACTACTAAAATCAAGCAAAAGCAAAAAGGTCAATGACAAACAGAACGATGTTGGAGGGAGTGTGGAAACCGAACAGCAGATCACCTTCATTTCTTTTGGGATTTGTCAGGTTCTCCAACCCTATTGGCTAGAATGATTCACTCAATTATCGTCCAGGAAGTAGATTAAAGTTTTTACTCAAAATATCCAGAATTCATCTGGAAGACAAATATTTGACAAAAATAATGGTGAAAAAAAAGCATTTAAGAAGGGATGCCAAAATAAAGACCCGCCAATGAAATAAGAAAGAGTTAGAATCATAAAGGAAAATGTATAAAATAGAAAAGATTCCCACTTCAATTAATTTACAACTATAAAGATTTTTAAAAAAATAAGAGATTTAATTTTCCTCATTTATTCCTGAATTCAAAATTCAAAACTATTTTATTGATCCCAAGGGGAAATTAATTATTGTTGTAACTGTAATGTTCTGTTTCTTCAAGAGATCTCCTGTAGCTGTCTGTGTTCCAGTGAATCTGAAGAAGCCTCTGACTGAAGACGCTTTGTTTTCTCGAGTCAGCCTCATGAAGAGGATGGACAGGGTTGTCCATGATTTTCTTATGTTAATGAAGAATCCTTATTTTCATTTACCATTGAGTATTATAAGTAAGCATAAAATTAACTAAATAATGTAAACATGACATGATTTTTTGTCTTTTTTAATGCTGATAGGATCTGAATTTCTTGTCTTATAATTTTCTGCTCATTATATTCCTCACATTCCAAACTTCCCCTTTCTTATTTTTTCGTGTTTATCTTTCATTCAGAAATGACCAAATTCCATGCTAAAAAAAATATTGCGTTTTTGCACCATCTTTAGATTTTTGCACACTCACGAAGGCGTGAGTAGCAAATCAATTTCACCCCACTGACTGGTCCAACTTTGGCCTTCGCCGTAGCGTATCTTTCCTCCTCTCTGACCCGATAAGTCCCGTTTTTCAAAAGTATCTGTGCGAGATTACCGAGCTGGAACTATTGATGGCAGGATTTGACTTATTCACACCCCGCGCTTTCTGCGCCCACAGAAGCTAACGCTCGTATTTGGAATACGTACACGTTGCATCAGTCCTGCTGATCTGGCTTCACTTCACATCTGAGTTTGCACTGAAAACCCCCCCCAAAAAACTAACAAAAAAACCCCAGCCGAAACGAAGAAGAAAGCACATCTAGACACAGGATAAACAGTCGATCTGCTTTATGTGCGAACACTAACTTTGTCTTCAGCTTGGCAGAGCGACAAAACAAGGGGGAACAAATCGCATGTGAAATGCACAACTGTCCGCTACGACGGCTTGAGTCGCAGAGGAAAAGAGGTGAGAGATGAGACGGACGAGAGGTCGCGGGACGCCGTCGGGACCAAGCGAAAAAAATCCCCCTTTCCTTTATAGGAACAGGAATCAGACTGGAGGATGGGAGAGGAGGTGGTGGTGTAAAACACAGTACAAGAAGAGCAGATCTGCAGAGCTGGAGGTGGTGTAAGTGTTTTAAAAAGGGGCGGGGGGGGGGGGATTGTTGAACACTACAGAGGGTAGAAGGAAAAAAAAAAGAAAAGAGAGGGAGGTGCGGAATACTGACGAAAGAGGAGATGTATAGCAGTGTTGCAGGAAAAGAGTAGGTGGAGGAAGAGAAGGTGCAGAGGAGGATCTGCTCAGCTGTGTTTGAGTCTGGCACAAAGTCACGTCTGCTGGGTCTGACGGAAAGTAGGGGAAGAGAGAGAGATGCTAACCCATATTTTTATCACGATGCAGTGTCAGTGGTCAGTGTGTGAGGTTTCCTGTTGCTTAGTTACTGTTTTGCAACAGCAGCGCCGGTCTCTGTGCTTGTATGTGTCATCCTCCCAGTGGTGGGTGTCTGCACGATTCTCCCACTGCTGCCGCCACGTCTGCTGCCTTGAAACTATAACGCTGTAAACAAGAATCAGACTTCTGACAGAAAGCTTTCACCCCCTACCCGTCTCCGTTGCCCTCCAGCAGGTCCAACACGTAGGCGCATCAGCCGGCTCGCTGTATATTTTCCTCCAGACTGTCCGTACCAGAGGAAAGGAGCGAGGGAAACACTCTGCTGTCGAGTAGCAACTCCCCATTAGCCCTTACCACCACCACCCAATGCTCCCCCGGATGGGGCGTGTGCATCAGCCCAGGTGCCCTGTAGTAACCCCGCCCATCAATCACCATTGGCCGACAGCTACGGCCACGGCTCTCACGCCCTGAGGAAACATGAATCGCCTTTTTCACCCCCTTCAGCATGATGGATGAGGTGAGAGCTGCTGAGCCTGAGGGCCGGGCTGCCGTGGAGTGTGAAGCCGCACCGACGGGATGGGAGGAGGTGAGGACAAAACTAAATCTGAAGTTTTTCTAAAATATGTGCAAAAATGCCCATGTGTGTGTCAGTTGTACCCTCCATAAGGGGAATTTCAACTCATTTTTGTTACTTTCTGACTGAATCTCCAGAGGGTAGCCACTGCAAAAACAAGGGGTTTCTAAAAGTTGAATGAAGTTGGATTTAAAGGGGTGGTTTGTGTTTTTCCAAGCACAAAGTGCCATTTCATAGCATAATATGACAAAAAAAAAATTTACTTGAAATTGGGCATCTGTCTCTTTAAAAACTCCTGCTCTTTCTGAAACGCCACCTTCTGGAAGTCAGCAACACAGTGCTTCTCTGTAGTAACATTTTTACCAGCGTTGCACAGAGAAGTGACTCCTAGCATGAGCTCAGCCTTTATCAGGTGGTTGCTAATTGCTGCTGGCTAGTCTGAAGGAGCTGAGTGTGGGAGTGGAGGGGGAGGGCTGCTCTGTGAGGCGAAGGCTCGGAACTACATCTCATCCAGCGCTCGTCCACCGTTCTGCACAACTGAATGGTTGCCATGGAGACTAAAGGGTTTCTCAAACATGCATGAAAGAATCAAGGCAACACTCCAGGTACGTTTTTTGATGAGGGAATAACATTATGACGTGATGTAAAGCTCAGAAAAAGTGATTTTACATAATACTGCTTGTTTAAATTAGCAGCTATGCTAGCAGTTTCTTTTGTTTTTTGTACAGTTTGATCATAAAGCATGCAGGGAGAGTAAAAAGTTCTAAAACCAAGTGTGAGAAACCTGGTGTAACGGAACAATGGTGCTCTCCATTTGGCCTCCTGAGAAAGTCAATGTGACGCACAAGAAACCATAAACCACTCAGGCGTTTTACAGAGCATGACTTTAAACCGTTTGGAAAATAGACGACATCTAAACTGTATTTGTGATATCCGAAGAATACTAATAAAAAGGACAGTCTGCAAAGAAAGAACATCTATTTAATCTCCCTGCAATCTTAGCTTCGCTTTGTGCTGCTTTTAGTTTGGCTGTTTTCTTTCATTAGAAGCTGCTGTATTTTTTTATGTAAGAAACATTGAAGCAAATAATTCAACTAAAGTGTAGTGTTCAGTTTAGATTTATGAACCTCTTTAAGATTTTAGGTGTTTTCCGATGTTTTTATTTGTCTTTGTTAAGCCTTTTTTGCAGCATTTAGCAGACATTTTGCCATCTGTGACAGTGACAAGGTGTTTTTGTCTAGTTTCCAGTGCAAATATGTTAGTTCACTTGAATTAAGACAACTGAAATTGAGGCTACAGTTCACATAGGTTCATCAAAACTGGATATTACCAATTATAAAATGCTGCCTCAATTTCAGCAGTGATACTCAGATGGTAAAGTCAAATATATTTTGGTTTAGGTTAGCCACCACCACACTGGCGTGAAGTGCTGTTGTACACGTTCAACTTTTAAGTGTTTCAGGAACCTCATATCATTCATAGAAAATTCTTCTTTGGAAATATGGACTGTGGACGATGACATTAGCATTGGGTACCTCTGTGCTGGTGCAACATGTTAGAATTGAGATTCTAATTTTGGATTCATGGCCTCCTACTTTTAGCACAAATTCAACACAATTGTCTTAGCTACCATCCCATCAGATCTTTTTTTTTTTGTTTTGTTACAAGAATGAACCCAGAGAGCCAAAAGACTATTATTGTTCTTGGTGGATGCCGCCTGTTCATCAGATTTACGGCATACCAGAAACGGGTAAATATGAAGGTTTCGGTCGGAAATAAATGCGACTAATTGTGTTTAAACTTTTAATGTATTAAAATACATAAAATTAATGAAACAAACTTACTGTTTAAAGTTCCCAGCAAACCATAGTTTACAAACTATAATTGTTGGGGGTGGGCATGACAAAATTACAGACTGTATCTCACCAGCATATATTCTGAGCCAAGTTTCATCACTTGCACCAATACTGATCATTTTTAAAAAAATCTTAAAGGTGCAGTATGTTTTCTGAAATAATAAAAAAAAAAGAAAACTGTAAATATGTTGCAAAAGTATAGTTTTGAGACCGATAATCTGTGAAAAGATTGGTCCCTCTCCCTTCTCCCAGCCAGCGCTAACTAGAAACAACCAATCAGAGCAAATAGCTAAGGGTCTTAGCGCTGCCATTCACAATCCCTCCCTCACTCTGCTACACTTTAGCTGTAGAGAATGTTGTGAATGCTAAGGCTAGTTAGCGTGGCCACTGACGATAAAGAATAAACTGTGCTAATTCCTCTGCCATTATAGCACATTTAGCAGTATGTCCTGACAGTGATAATTTTAACATATATATATATATATATATATATATATATATATATATATATATATATACTCCAGCTTGAAGAGTTTTTTTAATATCAAACTGTACTCATCTCTCAGACTGTT